>WNWK01056113.1:0-11091 GCA_009830355.1 Cherax destructor
ACTACCTGAGGCGTGGAAGATGGCAAATGTAGTCCCAATTTTTAAGAAAGGAGACAGACACGAGGCACTAAACTACAGACCTGTGTCACTGACGTGTATAGTATGCAAAGTCATGGAGAAGATCATCAGGAGAAGAGTGGTGGAGCACCTAGAAAGACACAGGCTTATAAACGATAACCAGCACGGTTTCGGGGAAGGAAAATCTGTGTCACAAACCTACTGGAGTTTTATGACAAGGTAACAGAAGTAAGACACGAGAGAGAGGGGTGGATAGACTGCATTTTTTGGACTGCAAGAAGGCGTTCGACACAGTTCCTCACAAGAGGTTAATGCAAAAGCTAGAGGATCAGGTACACGTAACAGGAAAAGCACTGCAATGGATCAGAGAATATCTGACAGGGGAGGCAACAACGAGTCATGGTACGTGACGAGATGTCAGAGTGGGCACCTGTGACGAGTGGAGTTCCACAAGGGTCAGTCCTAGGACCTGTACTGTTTTTGGTATATGTGAATGACATAACGGAAGGGATAGACTCAGAAGTGTCCCTGTTTGCAGATGATGTGAAGTTAATGAGAAGAATCAAATCAGTCGAGGATCAGGCAGGACTACAAAGAGACCTGGACAGGCTGCAAGCCTGGTCCAGTAACTGGCTCCTTGAATTTAACCCTGCCAAATGTAAAATCATGAATATCGGGGAAGGGCAAAGAACCGCAGACAGAGTATAGTCTAGGTGGCCAAAGACTGCAAACCTCACTCAAAGAAAAGATCTTGGGGTGAGTATAATACCAGAGCACATCTCCTGAGGCACACATCAATCAGATAACTGCTGCAGCATACGGGCTGCTGGCAAACCTAAGAATAGCGTTCCAATACCTCACTAAGGAATCATTCAAGACCCTGTATACCATATACGTCAGGCCCATACTGGAGTATGCAGCACCAGTTTGGAACCCACACCTGGTCAAGCACGTCAAGAAATTAGAGAAAGTGCAAAGGTTTGCAACAAGACTAGTCCCAGAGCTAAGGGGATTGTCCTACGAAGAAAGGTTAAGGGAAATCGGCCTGACGACACTAGAGGACAGGAGGGTTAGGGGAGACATGATAACGACATATAAAATACTGCGAGGAATAGATAAGGTGGACAGAGACAAGATGTTCCAGAGAGGGGACACAGAAACAAGGGGTCACAATTGGAAGTTGAAGACTCCTAGGAGTCAAAGGGATGTTAGGAAGTATTTCTTCAGTCATAGAGTTGTCAGGAAGTGGAATAGCTTAGAAAGCGACATAGTGGAGGCAGGAACCATACATAGTTTTAAGACTAGGTTTGATAAAGCTCATGGAGCAGGGAGAGAAAGGACCTAGTAGCAATCAGTGAAGAGGCGGGGCCAGGAGCTATGACTCGACCCCTGCAACCACAAATAGGTGAGTACAAATAGGTGAGTACACACACACACACTCACACTCACACACACACACACACACACACACACACACACACACACACACACACCTATACCCACACAAACGCACACACGTACACACACTTGATAATCACAATACACATTTTCTTCTCCTCTAACATGTATGTAAATACAATTTCTAATGCACACATATAGTATGTGGCAATCCAAACTCTTTATCACTCACACACATGTTCACTCATGTTCACACATGTTCACACATGTTCACACATTCATATATGCATATCTCTCCCTCCCTCCCCCATGGGATCCGCCCTCTACCACACGTCCTCCAAGCTTTCTCCCTCCCCCTCGCCCCCTTCCAGGAATAAGCCACCCTACCACCCCTCCTCCCTATCCCTTTCCTGTCTCCCTCCTTCTGACACTCTCCTCCCTATCCCTCTCCTTCCTCCCTCCTTCTGACACTCTACCTCTATCTATCTGTCTCTCTCTACCTTCCTCTCCCTAAATCTCTCCCTATCTCTTCCCCTCCCTCTCCCTACCTCTCTCACTCTTCCTCTCCCTCCCTCTCTATCTCTCCCTCTCCCACTCCCCCTCCCTTCCCCGCTTGATCCACCCGCTACCACACTACCTCCAAACTAATTCCTCCCTCTCTCTCTCCCTCTAACTCTATCCCTCCCTTCCCCACTTGATCCGCCCCCTACCAAGCTATATCCCTCCCTCTCACCCCCTTCCCCGAGTAAAAACTCCTCTCTATCCCTATCCTCTCTCACTCCTTTTGACACTCTCACTACATCCATAAGGGCACATCGTGGGAATATGGGCGGTTCAGGGAGAAGGATGCCAACAAGGGGAACGATGGTTGCTCCGGGGAGGCCACAGTGGGAGGAACTCAATAAAAGGGAGAAGGAATGGGAGAGGAAGATATTGATGATCAGCGAGGGAATGGAGAGGAGGATAGCTGAGGAGAGCAGAAAATGGGAAATGCAAGTCAAAAAAGCAGAAGCCAAGATCCAGATCTTAGAAGTGAAGCTGCAGAGACTGACACAGAGTAGAGACGCAAGTACCTGTTCAGAAACGGCTCTTGGAGCGTGTGCATCAGACATAGTCAAAGGGAATGCAGAGAAAAAAGAACTCTTGTATGCTCAGGAACTGTCAGACACACGTGGGGCCCGAAACAAGAGGAGTAGGATACCAACACCAGTCAAAGGGAATGGGGAGAAAAAAGAACTCTTGTATTCACAGGCACTGTCAGACACATGTGGGGCATCTGACATGGTCAAAGGGGATGCGGAGAAAAAAGAAGAACTCTTGTATGCTCAGGCACTGTCAGACACACGTGGGGCCCGAAACAAGATGAGTAGTACACTAACACCACACGAGAGGGATATAGAAAAAGCAGCCAGGGACAAGAAGGGCACCCCAGAAACAACGCATGAGGGCGCAGTAACAACACATGAGAGGGTAGACAAAGGAGCAGACACACTAAATGCAGAGACCCCAACAATATACTGCAGTGGACAGGGCAAATGAGTAGGCCGGACACACAGAGGAACACAGGGGCTACAACCATGACAGAACCGGAAGATGCTAATGCATCTCTGACGATGCAAAGGGAGACACAGTGGGAGGAGGAAAGGGAGAAGTCGATCTTTATCTACGGCCTGAAGGAAGTCGAAGGGGTCACCCACGACAGAAGAAAACTGGAGGAAAAAAGAAAGGATAAAAGGTATCATGGTAGCAATAAGGGGAGACACGTCCCAGGAGACAAATTTTCGGAGAATTGGGTGGTACACAAGGGGAAGAAATCGGCCCCTCAAAGTAATCTTCAATGCAGAATCAGCCCGTACCATGATCCTGCAAGAGAAAGCACAGCCGAGGGTGACTCAGGAGTACCAGAATGTATACCTAGATCAGGACAGAACGCAGGAAGAAAGGGAGGCCCTAAAGGAGAGGATAAGAAAGTGAAGAGAGGAGAGAGAGGAAGATACAGCGAGGTACGGAGGGCACCAGGCCCAATCAGAAGGACAAACACACCCACCGGAAGCACTCACGGAGGGCCTCAAATCACAGCAACCCAACACCAACCATATATTTTAACATCACACACACACATCATTCCCCTGTCCCCACCCCAGCAACCTAAAACCCACCATCACAACTACACCATCCCATCACAAACCCCACCCCACCAACCCACACTCCAACCATACAACCCCCACCCATGCAGCAACCCCCTATGGGAACCCTGCCCACACACCCCCAACCCACCAAGATCCCCCATGGCCACAGTATTGGAAACGAGGTTGAAGGTTTGGCACACAAATGCGGATGGAATCACGAATAAGTATGAAGAGTGGAATGGAAGAATAGGTGAGATGTCCCCAGACATCATAGCCGTCACAGAAACGAAACTAAATGAGGCAATAACAGACGCAATCTTCCCACAGGGATATCAGATCCTGAGGAAAGATAGAAGGAGCAAGGGGGGAGGAGGGGTCGCACTGCTCGTAAGGAACCATTGGAGATTCAAGGAAATGGAAGGAATGGAGGTGTGTAGAGAAAGGGACTTTATAGTAGGTACCATGCAGTGATGTATAACCCACCACAGAACTGCAGGAGGCCAGGAGAGGAATATGACGAGAACAACAGAGCAATGGTGGACACCCTGGCGGAGGTGGCAAGAAAAGCGCACATGAACAGAGCGAAGTTACTGTTCATGGGCGATTTCAACCACAGGGAGATCGACTGGGAGAACCAAGAACCACGTGGGGGTCCAGAAACTTGGAGAGCCAAGATGATGGACGTGGTACTGGAAAACCTGATGCACCAACATGTCAGGGACACGACCAGAGAGAGAGGAGAGGACGAACCAGCAAGGCTGGACCTTGTATTCACCCTGAACAGCTCAGGCTTTAGGAGATCTTACTCAACCGACATCTCCCTAATTAATCTGATGGGTTACATGAAAACTGAAATGTCTATAGGGAACCTCATAGGAATGGTAACTTTAGACTTGCAAAAGGACATAATACACGAGAGCCCCCTGGGAGCCAGCGACCATATGGTGCTGAGCTTTGAGTACATTGTAGAGCTACAGGTGGAGAGGAAAAACGGTACTGAAAGAGACAAACCAGACTTTAAAAGAGGGGACTACACGGGCATGAGGAATTTCCTGCAGGAGGTTCTGTGGGAAAGGGAAATAGAAGGACAGTCAGTAAATGAAATGATGGAATATGTAGCGAGAAAGTGCAAGTAGGCAGAGGAACGGTTTATACCCAAAGGAAAAAGATTAAATGGGAAGACCAGAAAGAGCCAAACTAATGCCAAATCTAACGACAACACTTCAAGGAATCTGTCAGGGTACAGTGGCAGTTTTTTTCCCTCACTGCTTTTAAAAATGGCTGACACATCAACTCTACGAGGACTAGTCAACAACGACGAGCCCCACTAAATGGGATTGATGGGGGCTTTGGAAGTACATCGCCATTGATTAAAACTTTTTCTTACCCTGCCAGGATGGAAATGAACAAGAAGTGTGATAGGGGAAGCCGGACTGTGAAGTGAGGAGTGAAGGGAGTTTCAAGTAAGGGGATAAGTTAGGGGTAAGGGGGGTATGTGTTAACAAGAATTTCACTAGTAATCAGTGGTGATTTCTAGAGTAGCTACTAGGCATTGCTAGGTGTCTGATAGGATCAGTGGTTTCTTTTTAATAAAAATAAAGAAAAGAAAACAAATTTTTGATGTGAAGTGATAAAGAGTGAAGAATAACCATGGGTGGCGTAAGAGGTGTACAGGCTGCCATAATTATATTTATAATTGTTTTGCACTTCTCGGAAGAAGGAAATCAGTCATGGGGACTGGAAAAGGCGAATGGGGTGATAGCTCCCTGGAAAGTGAAAGCTCAACAATGGCCATCCTACCAGAAACGTAAGTGCCACTATCGCCGCAAGGTATGGCAACCACACATACCCAAACAAACAGTGGCGCACAGGTTTTATAGTGGCGCTATTAAGTGGTGATATCCATACTAATCCAGGACCTCAATCTATGGTACAGGTGCAAAACAGACAGATAAATCATGGTGATAATGACGGTCTAGTTGCTAGGAATTATAACCTTAACTCTATATGTAATGCACAGATATAACCATTATTAATATCCCAGACACCACCAGACATTTGTATACACTGTACTAAGGTACGAAAGAAGAACAGTAAACATACCGTATGTGACAGGTGTCAGGGGTGGGTGCATAATGGATGTGTGTTTGATTATGATAATGGTGCCAGATTTCATTTTGTTTGTAACAAATGCACTTTGGAACAGTTACCCTTTAGCAATGATGACATTGATTTACCTATTTTTAATGCAAATGACCCCTTGCCACTTATTGATGATTATGATTGTTTTAGGAAAACAGGCCTTCACTTTATTCATGTCAACGCTAGATCACTTCTTCCAAAACTGACAGAGATTAGGATTCTAGCTAACAGAACTAGAGTGGCAGTTATATCCATCTCGGAATCCTGGTTGGATGATACGGTGACTGATGACGAGGTCAAAATAGGTTACAATATAAAACGCTTAGATAGGAATAGAAAAGGTGGTGGGGTATGTGCCTACATAAGGAACGACTTAGCCTATAATCCAAGACCTGATTTAAATGACAATAAACTGGAGATTCTATTGTTTGAAGTGTTGCTTCCCAAGACCAAACCCATCTTAGTAGGAACTAGTTATCGCCCTCCCACCCATGACCAGTTCTTAGAGGACTTTTCGAGAGTCTTGTCAGGACTTGATAACAATGACGAGACCGTAATACTAGGAGACTTCAATATCTGTTTTCAACAGCAAAATAACGGACTATGTAAAAGATATAAACAAATTCTGGATTTAAATAGTTACACGCAACTAATTAATACACCAACCTGGATCACACAGTTCTCAGCCACCCTAATTGACCACATACTTTGTAACCGCTCTGAGAACATTAGTCAGTCAGGGGTCATTACCACAGGCCTAAGTGATCATTTCATTATTTACTGTACCAGGAAAATCACTAGGGAACGGATAGGCCTACACAAGACAATAAAAGTTAGGTCAACTAGAAACTACAGTAAAGAAACACTGGTAAATATGCTACACAATTGTGACTGGTCATTGAAAACAAGTTGCACGGACGTAAATGATGCCTTGGGAAAATTCAAAACAATGTTCACTGCAATCCTTGATAATATTGCACCAGTTAAATAGGTTAGGATTAAACGAAGAACTGAACCCTGGATGACTACTGAGATATTAGATAATATGAAATTCAGAGACCAGTTGATAAAAAGATTTAAGGCAAACAGACAGAATATTGCAGCACTAAATGAATTCCAAAGGGTGAGGAAGAGAGTGCAGAGGCTTATAAAAGGCGCAAAGGCGAGGCACTATTGATCAAAAATCGAAGAGTACAAGAATAACCCTAGAAAGCTCTGGCAACAACTAAAACAGTTGGGGTATAGCCATAAACCCGTAGATAGATCTAACATAGTACTAAATGTTGATAACGAGGTATGCCACGAAACAACTAAAGTGGCAAATTGTTTTAATTCATACTACACAACTGTGGCATCAACACTAGTAAGTAAGCTACCAGCTGCATCAAATACCTTTAACACAGACTCTGATAAGTTTTAAACATACTATACCAATAAGGGGGTAACCCCAAACAGTTGTCAACTAGTAAGTGTATCTCATGACTTCGTGCAAAAAGAACTAAGCAGGTTAAACCCAACTAAGAGCACCGGCCCATATAACATCCCGTCTAAGTTCCTAAAAGATGGTGCCTCTGAACTGGCAATCCCCATTGCTCACATAATAAATTTGTCCATCACCACTAATACAGTACCAGAGGGGTTCAATGAGGCCAGAGTTACTCCTATCTTCAAGAAAAATAGTAGGTCTGATGTCAGCAACTATAGGCCTGTTAGTATACTCAGTGTAATATCCAAAATTCTAGAGAGGGCGGTGTACTGTCACGTAGTTAAATTAAGTATCTTAATGACAACAACATTCTTCATAGTTACCAATCAGGCTTTAGGAGATCTTACTCAACCGACACCTCCCTAATTAACCTGATGGATTACATGAGAACTGAAATGTCTATAGGGAACCTCATAGGAATGGTAACTTTAGACTTACAAAAGGCCTTCGATACTGTCAACCACAATATATTATGTAAGAAACTTCAATCTATCGGCATAGGTTCCACAGACTGGTTTAAGTCCTATCTTAGTAACAGGAAACAAATTGTCAAAATCAACAAAACGGAATCAGAACCACTGCCGACAGCATGTGGAGTTCCCCAAGGTAGTATTCTGGGTCCCTTATTATTACTGTGTTATGTAAATGATATGCCCATCAGTGTCAAGTGCAAACTCCTACTGTATGCGGATGACAGTGCTCTGTTAGTGTCAGGTAAAGACTCACAAGATATAGCTAATGTATTAACACTGGAACTGGAGTCCTGCAGCAAATGGTTAGTAGACAACAAACTATCGTTACATCTTGGGAAAACAGAAGCCATACTCTTTGGCACGAAATATAAACTGAGAAGGATAAATAATTTTAATGTCCGGTGTAATGGGGGAATCCATCACTTCAGTTTCCTTAGTAAAATATCTGGGAATTCCCTTTGACCCATGCATGTCAGGAGAATTGATAGGGAACAGTGTAGTAAAGAAAGCGAATGCCAGACTAAAGTTCCTCTACAGACAAGCAGAGTGTCTACCTACCGAGGCTCGCAGGACCCCTATGTCTAGCCCTTATACAATGTCATATGGATTACGCTTGCTCTTCATGGTACTCTGCCTTGACAAAAAAAAACTGAAAGATAAACTGCAACTCACCCAGAACAAAATGGTAAGATTCATCCTGAACCTGGGCCCAAGAGAACATGTAGGCCAGGATGAATTACAACAATTGGATATGCTGAATATAGAAGACAGTAAAACAACTTAAGTTAAATCAAGTTTATAAAAATGCTCACAAACAGTGTCCAGAATATCTTGCTGCCAATTTTGTCAAGGCTGGGAACCAAAGCAGTCATAGTACTAGGGGGAGAGAGCACAACTTTGTAGTACCCACAGTCAGTAGCCAGGCTTCAAGCACATTTTATTGTACAGCAATAAAGGAATGGAACAGACTGCCTGCACATGTCAAAGGCAGTCATACCATGAGCCAGTTCAAGAAGAGAGCCAAAAGGTACCTAATGAATGTAGCAACAGAAAGGGAGGAGAATGATTTTTTATTTTTCTAACTAACACACATGTAAATGTAAATAACTCTTTTTACCTTATTCCTAGTATACATATATCCTTTATAATATAATAACATATATCTCCTACAATGTATAATATTAAGGTACTAAAAGGACCCCAATGGAAATAAGTCACTCTGTCTGACTTTTTTTTGGGTTATCCTAGGTTTTCTACACGTATGCTGCTATGTATGATAATCTATGTAAATGTATTTGTGTATACCTGAATAAACTTACTTACTTACTTACCCAAAGGTGCAGGGAGGCGAAGACTCGGAGTGTCAGAGAATGGAAAAGGTACAGAAGGCAAAGAACCCAAGTAAACAAAGAGATTAGTAGAAGAGCTAGAAACGAGTATGCACAAGTACGGAGGGAGGCCCAGAAACAGTACGAAAATGACATAGCATCGAAAGTTAAGTCCGACCCGAAACTGATGTTCAGTCACATCAGAAGGAAGACAACAGTCAAGGACCAGGTGATAAGGCTGAGGAGAGAAGATGGGGAACTCACAAGTAATGATCAAAGAAGGCAAATCCTGTGTAACAAACCTTCTGGAGTTCTATGATAAAGTAACAGAGGTAAGGCAAGAGAGAGAAGGGTGGGTTGACTGCATTTTCCTGGACTGCAGGAAGGCCTTCGACACAGTTCCTCATATGAGATTAGTAAAGAAGTTGGAAGACAAAGCGTGTATAACAGGAAGGGCACTGGAATGGATCAGGGAATACCTCACAGGGAGGCAACAACGGGTCATGGTGCGTGATGAGGTATCACAGTGGGCGCCTGTGACGAGCGGTGTACCGCAGGGGTCAGTCCTAGGACCAGTGCTATTCTTGGTATGTGTGAATGGCATGACGGATGGGATAGAATCAGAAGTGTCTGTTCCCAGATGATGTGAAATTAATGAGGAGAATCACATCGGATGAAGACCAAGCAGGACTTCAAAGTGACCTGGACAAGCTTGACATCTGGTCTAGCAACTGGCTTCTCGAATTTAAACCCACCAAATGCAAAGTCATGAAGATCGGAGAAGGGCAAAGAAGACCGCTGACAGAGTACAGGCTAGGTGGACAAAGGCTACAAACCTCATCAAAGGAGAAAGACCTTGGGGTGAGTATAACGCCAAGCACGTCTCCGAAGGCACACATCAACCAGATAACCGCGGCAGCATATGGGCGACTGGCAAATCTAAGATTAGCGTTCCGTTGCCTTAACAAGGAATCGTTCAAGACACTGTGCACCGTGTACGTCAGGCCCATACTAGAGTATGCAGCACCAGTCTGGAACCCACACCTGGTCAAGAACGTCAAGAAATTAGAGAAAGTGCAAAGGTTTGCGACAAGGCTAGTTCCACAACTCAGGGGACTGCCCTACGAAGAAAGGTTGAGGGAAATAGGACTAACAACACTGGAGGACAGAAGGGTTAGAGGAGACATGATAACGACATACAAAATACTGCGGGGAATCGACAAGGTAGATAGTGACAGGATGTTCCAGAGAGGGAACACAGAAACAAGGGGACACAACTGGAGGCTGAAGACTCAGATGAGTCAAAGGGATGTTAGGAAGCATTTCTTCAGTCATAGAGTAGTTAGGAAGTGAAATAGTCTAGCGAACGATATAGTGGAGGCGGGAACCATACATAGTTTTAAAACAAGGTATGATAAAGCTCATGGAGCAGAGAGAGCAGAGACCCAGTAGCGGACAGCGAAGAGGCGGGGCCAGGAACTGAGTCTCGACCCCTGCAACCACAATTAGGTGAGTACAATTAGGTGAGTACACACACACACACATACAAACATGTACACAAAAAATAAAATCTCTGGGAATAAAATAATAACTACAAACTCAGACACTCGTCCTCTGGCAAAACGAATTTCTGCTGCTGATGTTACAACCTGACTGACAGAACTCTTGTTAATATCTTGAATGCAGCTGCTTTATGTATTAGTATGTTGCTTTATTGTTACACTTTATTACTGTACTATTTTTTATGTTCTTGTGTATTACTGTACTCTGTTGCTGTATGTTAATGTACTTTCTTGTGAGGTACTGTATTATTCTTAAGAGTTACTGTTTTTTTGTTGAATGTTAATGTATTATCCTTATGAGTTACTGTATTTTATTGTATACTAATTTATTTTCCTTATGAGTTACGTATTTTTATTGAATGTTACTATATTATTCTTATATGTTACTGTATTTTTCAAGTATGGTACTGTATTATTCTTATTAGTTATTGTATTTTGTATTTTATCGTATATTACTGTATTATTCTTATTAGTTATTTTATTTTGTATTTTATCGTATATTACTGTATTATTCCTATGAGTTACTATTTATTACAAGAATACTACTGTATTATT
>WNWK01056114.1:0-11090 GCA_009830355.1 Cherax destructor
ACATGAAATAAAAAGGGTATGTCGGTGGAAAAAGCGGGTCGGTGGGAAAATGCAGGGACATTTTTAAAAAAATTTGATATTTAAAAAAAATTTTTGTGCCCAAGGCCCCCAAATTTTCCCTTCTTGAGTTCTAGGTGGGGTAGGGTTAAAAGTTTCTTGGAAAAAGGGTTTAACTATTTTGGAAAAACCCTTGTTCTGGGTTTAAATTGTTGGATATACAGAAAGGGGGTGATTCCGGATTTTGGTTTGCGTTTTTGTCTTCTCTGGCAGATAAGCCTAACCCCCATAGTGGGAAAAATTTTTGGGAAACAAAAAAAGCCGAGGAATTCGCAGCCATCTTGAAAACATAAATTAATCAACGAATCTCAGCACGGTTTTACAAAGGGCGTTCCTGCCTTACAAATTTTAACTTTTTTACTAAGGTATTTGAGGAGGGAGATCATGGTAATGAATATGATATTGTGTTTTGGACTTCAGTGGCTTTTTATAGAGTCCCACAAAAAGACTATCGAGGAAAATTAAAGGCACGGAATAGGAGGAGAATTTTTTTCCCGGATAGAGGCATGGTTGACAAATAGGCAGCAGAGGTTTGCATAAATGGGGGAAAACAAGTGGGAAGGTAAGTGGTGTTCCCCGGGGTCAGTGTTTGGGCCCCCTTTTTGTTCTAATCTACAAAAAGACATGGATGGGGAATAAATAGCACATAAAAAAAATTTGCCATGAAACCAAAAAAGGCCGTCAATTCATTCAAATGAGGACATTGAGCACTCGGAAGATTTGAATAACTGTGCAGTGGTCGGAGAAGTGGCAGATGCAGTTTTAATATAGATAAATGCAAAGTTTAAATATTGGGCAGGACAAAACCCTTTGGGGTTTGGTTAGCAGTATTAAAAACCAAAACACAGTGCATAAGTGTTCCAATAAACAAACAGAAACCTTTGGGTTCATATCCAAAAAAGCATAAATAATAGAGTCCTAGGTTGTTCTTCAACTCTATATATCCTTGGGTTTGGCCTCATCTAGATTATGCTGCACAGTTTTTGGGCACCGTATTACAGAAAGGATATAAATTCTGGGAAAATTTAAGGGGGATGACTAAGTTGATTCCCAAAACAAAAAACTTCCCCATGAGGATAGACTGGGGCCCCGAATCTTCACTCTCTGAAAGGCGTAAATTGGGGGATATGATTGGGTGTATAAATGGAAAACAGGAATAAAAAAGGGGGTGTAAATAGCGTGCTAAAAATATTTTTAGGGGACTCGAAGCAATGGCTTTTAAATTGGATAAATTCAATTAGAAAGGGGTATAGGAAAGCATTGGTTTGGTAATAGGTTGTCGATGAGTGGAAAAACTCCCCAGTACAGTTTAGACTAAAACGTTGTGTAGTTTTAAAAAAAGGCTAGATAAATATATGGGGGGTGCGGGTGGGTGTGAGTTGTACCCGACTGGGTTGTTACTAGGTCAGTGCCGTGCTCCTTCCTTAAGTGAATGTAACCTGCCTGGCTGGGTCGGGCATTTTAAAAACCGGTGGGAACTTGGACCTGCCTCCCTGGGCCAGTAGGGCCCGCTGCAGTGTTCCTTCTTTCTTATGTTCTTATGTTCTTAACAGGAATAAAAAAATTTTTCATATTTAAGCATTTGTGAAATCTTTTCAACCGGGGTTTTTTTCCCCCTCATCAATTGAGGAATTTTTTTTATTTTTTTAACGTTTAAACTGCTCCACTGGGGTTTGGAAGCTATCGAAGCTATTCCAGAATGCGTGGAAAAAGGGTTTAAGTTTGGTCATAAGGCTTTTAACCCCATTTTTTTCAGAATCTGCTCCTCGTTACCGTACACAACACTGAAAATCTGAAGCCGTTTGGGTGGGCGTTCCCGAGTTAAGAGCGAAATAAAAAAGGTTTCAGCAAGAATAAAAGAAAAAAAATCAGGCAACCTCTTAAAAATCCTCTTTCGGAACCTTATTATTATTATAATTATTATTAATATAATATTATATTTATGGGAAAAATGCTAGCCCTAGGTATCAAAAGCGCCTGGGGGAAAGGGGGGTTTTGTATTTCATCCGGGAGTTTGACAAGCTTGAGTCTAGAATCTTTATCGCATCCCAGTCACCCCTTTAAGGTGGGTTGTTCACTTCCGTTGTGAATAATTAATTACCGTTGTAGATGGAGCTACCGTTGAGAATGCAGTAACTACCGTTGTAGAATGCAGTAACTACCGTTGTAGAATGCAGTGGTACAGTTGTGAATGAAGAAACAGCGCCTGGCAGAGTAACTGAACTCTGGGGGATATCTCTAAATATTCTCTTTATACCTGAAATATATCTCGGTGTATATACGATGAAATATATCTCGGTTATATATTCTGAAATATATCTCGGTTATATAATCGAAATATATCTCGGGGTATATGCTTAAAAAATATCTCGGGGTATATCTCTGAAATATTCTCGGGTATATATGAAATATACCTCGGGGATATACTCTAAATATATCTCGGTGTATATACTCTGAAAATATCTCGGGGTATATAATGAAGATGTATACATCTCGGGGTATATACATTGAGAGATGTTTTTCGTGTATATACAAAATGTATACCTCTCGGTGTATATACATGAGGGGAAAGTTTCATCTCGGGGTATATACAGTGAAGATTTTACATCTCGGTGTATACTGAGAGAAATTTACCTCTCGGTGTATATACAATGAAATGTATACCTCTCGGGGTAATTTCTGGGAAACCCAATGTTATAACCTTGTCAGACATTGTACCAAACAGACCCAAACCCAAATGAAGCAATTGAACTGGATAAGGCCCTTAAAGGGTTCACAGATGGTTCATTGAGAATAAAACACGGAACTCCAGACCAGTGCAGTAGCCCACTGGCCAGTGGTTAACTGGCCTGTGGGTTATAGGGCTCCTCGCCATGGGTTCAAGTCCCACCCGATTTCATGGTCTTTAAATATCAAAACTAGACTGCTGGTCTCTACATTTGCTTCCAGCTCACAGCACTGTGAAGGTGAACGTTGTGGAGCTGGTGATAATCCTGGGATGAAAATTATAAATTTTTAATGATGTGCGAGCACTGTATTATCCATGCGGGTTTAGCAATTGTTTCTGAATGTAGTGATGAGCAATCAAACTGAAAGTAATAAATTCCAAATGTTTTGGAACTCCCCACATTCGAGAAATATACATAGTTTTTTCAACACTTCCGGATGAGAGGGGGTAATGGATGGATGAAAAAATAATGGATGGATGAGAAGAGATAATGGATGGATGGGAAATGGTAATGGATGGATGAGAAGTGGGAATGGATGGATGAGAAGTGGTAATGGATGGTTGAGAAGTGGTAATGGATGGATGAAGTGGTAATGGATGGATGAGAAAGGGTTTGGGTGGATGAGAAGTGGTAATGGATGGTTAGAAGAGATTGGATGGTTGAGAAGAGATAATGGATGGATGAGAAGAGATAATGGATGGATGAAAGTGGTAATGGATGGTTGAAAGAGATTGGATGGATAAAAAGAGTAATGGATGGATGAGAAGAGATAATGGATGGATGA
Source organism: Cherax destructor (assembly GCA_009830355.1). Classification (NCBI taxonomy): domain Eukaryota; kingdom Metazoa; phylum Arthropoda; class Malacostraca; order Decapoda; family Parastacidae; genus Cherax; species Cherax destructor. The sequence goes on from WNWK01056114.1 coordinate 3,571, forward strand.
AGAAAATGGATGGTTGAGAAGGATAAGGGATGGATGAAAAAAGAGATAATGGATGGATGAGAAGAGATAATGGATGGATGAAAGAGATAATGGATGGTTGAGAAGAGATAATGGATGGATGAGAAGTGGTAATGGATGGTTGAGAGGGGGTAATGGATGGATGAAAAGGGGAAGTCTGATATTAATTAATGAATGGATGAGAAGTGGAAAAGGGAAGGTAAACCCAAGAGTTTGGGAACAATGAGAAAGAAGTTTGAGTTTTGACTAGAGCGGAAACGCACTTCTGTTTGGGGCTAGTACTCCCCTAATTGTACTCCCCTAATTGTGGTTGCAGGGTCGAGTCTCAGCCCCTGGCCCCGCCTCTTCCTGTCTCTCTGGGTCCCCCTTCCCCCTGCCCCATGAGCTTTTCTCCTTGTCTTAAAACTATGTAGGTTCCCTCCTCCACTATATCTTTCTCTAGTCCTTTCCCCATTTCCCCTTTCTCTGTGGCTGAAGAAGTGTTTCCTGACACCCCTTTGACTCATCTGAGTCTTCAGTTTCCCAGTTGTGTCCCCTTGTATCTGTGTTCCCTCTCTGAAAAAACCCTGTCACTATCTTTCAATTCCCCCATTTTTTGTATTCGTTATCATGTCTCCTCTGCCCCTTCTTTCCCCCAGTGTTGTTGCCCTATTTCCCCAACCTTTCTTCATGACAGCCCCCTGAGTTGTGGAACAAACCTTGTCGCAAACCTTTCACTTTCTCTGGTTTCCTTGTGTGACCAGGTGTGGGTTCCAGACTGGTGCCCATATTCTAGTATGGGCCTGACTCACGGTATCATTCTTAACGATTCCTTGTTAAAGGGAACGGAATTCAAAAGGTTTTAGACCCCTTTTCTGCCGCAGTTATCTGGTTGATGTGTGCCTCCGGAACGTGTGGGTTATACTCACTCCAAGGTCTTTCTCCTTTGCCGAGGTTTTTGCCTTTGTCCCCTGCTTTTCTCTGTCACGGTCTTCTTTGCCCCTTTTCCCCTCCTCTTGATTCAAGGAATTTCAGCTACCATCCCTTTCCTGGTATCAATGCTGATTACACCATTCCCCCAAACCCCCCTTTAATCTGGGTCAACAACAGGTATCAATGATTGAGCGGCCAAACGAACCCTTTTCTCGGGCTAAATGGTGGGTTTTTTCCGTTTCGTTTAAATTTTTTCTGGCCGGTGACACGAACAAATTTTGGATGGGATTGATGTGAAAAAAAACCTTTGGATAGTTTTGTCTTTTTGGATAATTTTATGTATTGAAAAAATTGATGACATAGCAAGTTGTTAAAGTGGGTCAAATATGATGCTAGAAACGGAAGATGTTCAAAACTGAAAACAAAACAGTTCAGTGTTGTGTCAAGACTATAACAAAATTTTCCCATGAGCAGTGTAATACGGTTTTAAAATTTCCTTATAAATATAATAATGGTAAAATTACGACAGAAACTCTAGGCAATTTGGGAAATATTCCCCGTTAATATGTTATCAGCAGGTGGACGCATTAACCCCAAACATTAATATTTAACTCCAACGTTGATGACCCAAGATTTTATTTAACCCCAACGTTGATGACCACTAGATAAAGAGTATGTAACGGAATTACCCGTCGTGTAAATGACTCTGTGGTTCACCACTTGTTAAGTATTAACCCCAAGCGGTGCATATTGTTTCTGTGAAAAAGGTTCTCTTCGTGGTGTTGAGGAGGGCGTGGTTTACTTTTCACAAAACAACGTAGCTGGCTGGTTGCTTGTTTAGTGGGAGTTTAAACCTATTCTGCACGGGGGGTCATTATGGGTGTGCGTAACCTTTTTACTCCAGTCAAAACATTTTATCCCTATAATGTGGATTAAAAGATACACCTCAGTGTGTGTCCTCTTGGGAAATCCTTTTTCAGCGGGGTCAATGTGGCCCTTAATTAAAGGGTTTTAGAGCAGGGGTATCTTTTTTTCTTTTTTTTTTGTTTTTTTTTTGTTTTTTTTTGTATTTTTTTTTTGCTATATATTTTTTTTTTTTTTTTTCTTTTTTTTAGTTTTTTGTTTTTCTTGTTGGTCATGTATTTATTTATTGTTATCGTTTTTTTTTTATTTCTCTTGTTTTTTTTGTTGCTTTTTTCTATATTTTTTTGTGTTGTTGTTGTTCTTTTTTTTTTTCATGTTGGTGCTTTTCCCGTTGTTTAATTTTAAAGTTGATGTTGTTGCCTTTAGTTGTTTTAGCGGGTTTTTGTTCTTGTTTTTTTTACTCATGTTGTTAGATGTTAGACGACTGATGAGGGGCATGTGGGGGGGAGTTAAAAAAGAGGGAGGTAAGGAGAATGTATCGAGGGCTGGGTGGATCGGGTAGGATAACTGGGGGGACCTGGGGGGATAACTGGGCAGAATCTGGTTGATAACTGAGGCAAGATAACGGGGGGGGGTAGGTAAGGGCAGGATAACTGGGGTAGGGTAAGGGCAGAAAAACTGAGGTATGATAACTGAGGCAGGATAACTTTTTAGGCAGGATAACTGGGGGATACTTGGAAAGGGGAGGATAACTGGGGAGGATGCAACCGGGTAGGATAACTTTAAATTAGGATAACAGCTGAGGCAGAATAACAGCTCTTGCCTTTCACGTCAACGTGTAAAAAAACTTTTTTGCCCTTTGGGGTGTTTTTCACGTGGGGGGTTGGAAGAGTTCCCCTTTTTTTAACACATGGGGCCTGTCTTTGGTTGTACTTTAATTTGGGGGTTGCGCACCCACACACACACACATATTGGGGGGATAAATATTTAGTCTTGCTGCTCATTTTTTTATAGTAGCCATCAGTAAACCCTTGCGCTTTCAACCGTAACTCAGGCTCACCTTTAATGTCGCGTAAAACCCAAATTACGCTCCAGGGGGCGATAATGTTAACGTAATGTTTGTAATACAACATAACTTGCAAACCCATTGTGAAAACAGGGGATGTTCACTTTAAGAACTCCCATTGTCAAGTTTTTTTGAAATAAGAAAACCAATGTGGGGGGGTAGGCTTCCTCCAGTGCTTCACTGAAACCTTACATCTGACTCTTGCATCCTCGATCAGGTACCTTAAAAACCCGCCTTTGGGTGAAGCTTTGACCAGTAAAACTAAATCAGTAGTATGTATCTTTTCACCCGTTTTAACAATTCTTCTGTTTATGTTTGTTCCTTGAGGACGTAGTTGTTTCCTCCCAAAAAATTTTAAATTTTTCACCTCAGGTATGTCAAGTATTCTAATGTTACTTTATGTGGGCACTAAACTAGTGTCGTCATTCATGATTAAGACTTTATCCTTCTTCCGCTAATCGCAAAACACTCATTAACTGTATCATTTTCCTTTAAAATTTTAAAAGGGGGCTATGTTTTTTTAGCTAGTCTGTAATACTGTGTGTAATGATACGCATAAAAATTTTAAACCCGGAAAATTTTTTTTTGTTTTTATCCCTTAACATCGTTTTCTGGTCGTAAGTCATACCCGGGGGTTGCATTTTTTTGTAGGCACGCGTCAAGTGCAGCAACGAGTAGTAGTAATAGTAGTAGTAGTAGTAATAGTAATAGTAGTAAATGTAGTGTAATAGTAGTAGTAATATATAGTAGTAGTAATAGTAGTGGGATTATAATGTAGTGTAGTGTAATAGTAGTAGTAATAATAGTAGTAGTAGTAGTAATAGTAATAGTGTGTCGTAGTAATAGTAGTAGTAATAATAGTAGTAGTAGTAATAGTAGTAGTATGTAATGTAGTAATAGTAGTAGTAATAGTAGTAGTAATAGTAGTAGTAGTAAGTAGTAATAGTAGGGATGGTATTGTCAGCATGGTGTGTTTTTGTAGTTCCCACATTATATTTTTGTTGACCAATTGTATTGCAAGGGTTTGATCAATTGCAAGTTTCCTTTTCTGAGTAATTGTTCCTGTTATCTTCGTGAACACGTTATCACGGTTTTTTTGCGTATGCCATCTCTTATGACTAATTTGGCATCAAAATTTCCCAGATGGTTATGCGAGTTCTTGTATTGGACGCAGCTGGTGTTCGAATTATCGGTTCGGGTCTCGTATTTTTTTTCGTTTTGCTACGCTCCACCGAGATTGCGTCAACTCCCGTGTCCGGGTTACCAACTGTGTAATATTGTAGCTTTGCGCATTATCCAAAACATACTACTTAAATTTGCCCGTGTTGTTTCTCTGCCCTCTTCCCGAATTTAAAACTAAAACCCCTTCCCCGCCCACGACTGTGTAATTTATAGTGCCTTGCTACCATCCCTTCCCTGCCCCCAGGACTGTGTAAGACAATATAGTGCCTTGCTACCATCCCTTCCCCGCCTCCACGACTGTGAAAACATTATAGTGCCTTGCTACCATCCCTTCCCTGCCCAACGACTGTGAAGACATTATAGTGCCCCTTTCTACCATCCCCCCCTGCCCCCCGCTGTGTAAGACATTATAGTGCCTTGCTACCATCCCCTTCCCCGCCCCCCCGACTTTAAGTTTTTAATCCTTGCACCATCCCTTTCCCCGCCCCCCGACTGTAAGACATTATAGTGCCTTCACCATCCCCTTTCCCCGCCCCCAGGTGTGTAAAAAACATTATAGTGCCTTGCTCCCTCCCTTCCCTGCCCCCCCCGACTGTGTAAGACATTATAGTGCCTTGCTAAACCCCTTCCCTGCCCCCAGGACTGTGTAAAACATTATAGTGCCCTTTCTACCATCCCCTTTCCCCGCCCCACGACTGTGTGACATTATATGCCTTGCTACCATCCCCTTCCCCCCCACGACTGGTAAGACATTATATGCCTTGCTACCATCCCTTCCCCGCCTCCACGACTGTGTAAGACATTATAGTCCTTGCACCATCCCTTCCTCCCCCCGGACTGTTGACATTATAGTACCTTGCTACCATCCCCTTTCCCCGCCCCAGGACTGTGAAACATTATAGTGCCCTTTTTACCATCCCCTTCCCCGCCCCCGCTTTTAAGACATTATAGTGCCCTCCATCCCTTTCCCCCCCGACTGTTAAGACATTATAGTGCCTTGCTTCCCTTCCCCGCCCCCAGGACTGTGTAAGACATTATAGTGCCTTGCTACCATCCCCTTTCCCTGCCCCCCCACTGTGTAAACATTTTAGTGCCTTGCCATGCTTAATAATCTGGTGTAGGCGACAGCAGCAGCCAAACGTGACAGGTTATAATTTCATTGTATCATCTGAGATATTCCGTTAATTACTGAGGCATTCCTGGGCCGTATGGCGTTGTTTTAAAGGGGTATTCCCAGACACGGGGCAACAACTGTTATTTGATGGGGTATTCCTAGTCACAGTAGGACAACTGTAGTTACTGTAGTATTCCCAGCCAGTATAGCAACTGTCAATTACGGGGTATTCCCCAGCACAGTACAACTGTCATTTACTGGGGTATTCCCAGCCCCCGTATAACTGTCATTTTCTGGGGTATTCCCAGACCCAATACAACTGTTTTTTATTTACTGGAGGGGATTCCTAGCCCATACAACTGTCATTTACTGGGGTATTCCTAGACTCAGTACAACTGTCATTTACTGGGGGATTCCAGACCCATACAACTGTCATTTCTGGGGGATTCCCAGCAGTACAACTGTCATTTTGGGGGATTCCTAGACCCCGTACAACTGTCGTTTTCTGGGGTATTCCTAGACACAGTACAACTGTTTTACTGGGGTATTCCCAGACACAGTACAACTGTCATTTCTGGGGCCAGTCACTGTCTTTACTGGGGTATTCCTAAAAAAGTACAATGTCTTTTACTGGGTATCCTAGACACATAAAACTGTCATTTACGGGGTATTCCTGACCCAGTACAACTGTATTTTACTGGGGTTTTCCCTAGACCCATACAACTGTCATTTCGGGGTATTCCTGCACATAAAAATGTCATTTACTGGGGTATTCCTAGCCCCAGTACAACTGTCGTTTACTGGGTTTTTCCCTAGAAAAGTAAATGTCATTTACTGGGGTATTCCTGACCGACAACTGTCATTTCTGGGTTTTCCCTGAAATTCAACTGTCTTTCGGGGGTTTTCTAGACCGTAAAATGTCATTTACTGGGGTATTCCTAGACAAAAACAACTGTCATTTACTGGGGTTTCTAGACCAGTAAAACTTCTTTATGGGGTTTTTCTAGACCCAGTACACTTTCTTTTTCCCTAGACCATAAAACTGTCATTTCGGGGGATTTGTACAACTGTCGTTTACGGGGGGTTTTCCCTGACACAGTACAATGCATTTACTGGGGTTTTCCTAGAAAATCAACTGTCATTTAGGGGGGGTTTTCCTAGACCCAGTACAACTGTCTTTACTGGGGTTTTCCCTAGACACAGTACAATGTCATTTACTGGGGTATCCTAGACACATACAACTGTCTTTTCTGGGGACTAGCACAGTACAACTGTCATTTACTGGGGTACCCCTAGACACAGTACAACTGTCATTTATTTGGGTTTTCCTGACACAGTACAACTGTCATTTACTGGGGGTATCCTAGACCGAAAACCTTTTATTTACTGGGGTACCCTAGACACAGTACAACTGTCATTTACTGGGTTTTCCTAGACACAACAACTGTCATTTACTGGGGTATCCTAGCCCAAAATTCAACTGTCATTTATTTGGGGTATCCTAGAACAGTACAACTGTCATTTACTGGGGTATCCCTAGACACATACAACTGTCATTTCGGGTATCCTAGAACAGAAAACTGTCATTTATGGGGTATCCTAGACACAGTACAACTGTCATTTACTGGGGTACCCCTAGACAGTAAAACGCTTTTTGGGGTTTTCCCTAACAGGGCCCAACGCTGTTAAAGTTTACAAATGCTCTTAAAAAAAATTATCGGGAATATTTCACATACAACAATTTTCCCAAAAATAATATCCATAAATATTATTAACCTTGTAAGGAAAGAAACATAATAAAACAATAACAGTTCTTCCAAAAGGGGTAAAAGAAGATAGGTGCAAAATGTGAGAGTGAAGTTCTTGAAAACCAAAAAAACTGACAAGAAGCCAGAACGTAATAATATTGCACTTGTACGGAAATTCTGACGTGCCGAGAAAATCCACCCACGATATTCGCGTTACGTTAAAAAAATGAAACTTACGGGTTTAGCGGTTGGTTATGATTATAAAAAATAATAATAATAAAAAAGATGTTTTTTAAATGTGACCCCTATTTTGTTTCAGTTTTTGGGAACAATTGAAATTAAACAAAAAAAATGACAAATTAACTTGGTCTAAAACAGCACATTTTTTCCAGACACAAGAAAGTAAATATATTATTATTTTCAGACAGGAATACATTTTGCAAAAAAGTAAAACATGTTACATTGTTGCAAAATGTAAAACATGTTAAATTTTTGCAAAATGTAAAACATGTTACATTGTTGCAAAATGTAAAACATGTTACATTTTCAAAATGTAAAAAATGTTACATTTTGCAAAAATAAAAAATGTTACATTGTTAAAAAGTAAAAAGCATTT
>WNWK01056115.1:0-11090 GCA_009830355.1 Cherax destructor
CATCTGCTCGAAAAATGAAGGATGGATAATGAGAACCTTCAAAACCAGGGCCCCCAAAAGCCATGTTGATTTTTTACAGATCTTTTGTTCATCTAGGCTAAATATTGCTGCACACAACGGAATTTTAAAGGGGGGGGAAATTGCGCCTTGAAAATGTGCAGAGAACCTTCACGCACGCATAAGTGTGATAAACCCCTCAACTACTGGGAACGCTTGAAGTTCCTAAACCTGTATTTTTGGGGAAGGGGGGGAGAAAAATTTTGAAAGGGGGAAAATTTTGGGGGCTTAGTACCAAACTTGCACAAAAAAATCACTCCTTACGAAAGAAAAAGACTCGGCAGGCGATGTAACACCCCCCCAATGAAGAGCGGGGGTGCCACTAGAAAGTTGAGGGACAACACAATAAGTGGGGGGGCCCAAGATTGTTCAACTCCCCCCCCAGCATACAGGGGGGGATTCCCAAAAAAAACCCCCCCTTGGCTGTCTTCAAGCAGGCACGGGACGGGCCCCCCAAAGTCGGTACCTGACCAGCCGGGCTGTGGTTCGTACGTTGGACTGCGTGCGGCCAGCGTAACAGCCGGGTTGATCAGGCGGGGGCCCAACGGGGAGGCCTGGTCACGGGCCCGGGCCGCGGGGGCGTTGCCCGGGGGAAATTTTCTTCCAGGTACACCCCAGGTAGATACAGTATTTTGCACGATCAAAAAAACCCTTTAAAAAACCCTTTAACCCCTTAATTTTTTTTGTTGAGATATACTAGTCATGAGAGGAATGAGTGGGGGGAGGTGAAAAAAAAATGATAATGAGAAAATTTAAAGGGTTTTGGGAACCCCTTTTGTTCAGACCCACTGATACAAACTTTTCAGATGCACGGGAGTCAGCACTGCCCTAAGGACACACTAGTTTTTAAAGCATTGAAATTGGGCTTTTTTGGCTGTTTTTCCACTTCTTCCTCCTGGCAGAATGAAATAAGCAGAGACATTTTTTTTTTAAATGTACTTTTTTTTTGTTTTGTTTGTTAATGGTGGTTGAAGTATCATGTTCATTTGGATTTCTGGGGGGTAAATTTTATTTGGATGTAAATTTTTTCTGTCTAATTTTACGTGTGGTATTCATGGTTGAAAATTTTAAAATTTTTCCCAGGTATCAGTTTTACTGAACCTAGATGTGAAGGTATAAAACCCCCCTTTAACCCTTCAAAAAGTATTTGAAGGGAACCCGACCCCCCCATGAAAAAAAAAAATTAAAAACAATAAGATAAATAACTTTTTAAATATAAGCAAATCTCTAAATATAAAACAATTAAATATTAACTTGTCTTAACTGTGGAAATGATGGAAAAAATTAAATAAATCTAATGAAGAAGCCTAATATGAAAAATTTGGGATGTTCTGAATCTGCCGTTGATATGGCAAGGCACACAGCGAATAGTGCTGTTTGGTCGCAGGTGGTAGTGAATATTATGAAGTCCAGCCCCAAAAAAGGTTAGAACGACTAGGGGGAGCATAGCTAGCACTTACTAACGGATTTGGGGGCCCCGAGTAGACAACCTTGGTGACGGAAACGGGGGAAGGGGGAACAGGTCGTTCCTCAAATGTAGGATTTTTAGAAATAGTAGCTCTGTCCTGGTGGAAAATGGAAAAGCAGAGTTCCCAAGAGGGCCCCCTTTGACGAGATCTGGCCCCGCAAGAATAGTAGAACAGCAGAGTTCTCATAATGATGTAGAGAACGTAAACAAGCCCAAAGGTGAAGGAACAGTCTTTTTCCCCCAAAGGGGGAAAAAAATATCGGGTTTTCCCTGATTTTATCAGATCGTCCCTTTTCCCATGTGCCTTCCCCCCAAAACCCCTAAGAAAAACTTAAAGAAAATAAAAGGAAATTTTTAACCAGACAAAAGTCATTCACATGATAGGCTTTTAAAAACCCTTTAAAAAAATATGATGATGACCAAACATTTAAATTTTTTAAAGTGACTATATAAAATCAGGTCAAACAAATTAAAACTCCTAACCAGAGAATCCCTTTTCTAAATTTTTAAAAAAAAAATCAAACATGAAATATTAAAAGTGGAGCCCATGCTTAACAGACTTGATAAGACAGGAAGAAGGTACTCAGTCAAAAATCCCTTTTTTACTCCCCCCGGGTGCAGATGGGGAAGGTTAAAGGTAATGGCTCATATACCCCCTTTTGAACAGTCATCCACCAGTCATACTACCCCCCCCACCATTCAGTTTTCCACTCTTGTTTAATAAACTTTTTCTCCCACACTAGAGTTTTTAGTGCTCCAGGGAAGTGTTGGGGTACTGTCAGTTAGAGAAAGAAAGAGAACAAGACGTTTATAACCTGCTGAGTGTCCAAACACTGCTACCTAACAAGGGGATACTCGGCTTCTTATCTATAATTCATTATTTTCAAAGGCACTCTTAATTTGTGGGCATGTTAATAAGAGATTCGATATGCAGTTTTATACCATTAACTGCATGTTATATCTTATTAACATCCTTGTCAGATGTTACACTAATTGATATATATTTATAGGCTCTCTTGCATCTGGCCCATCTTAAGTGGAAGTATAATAAGTAGGAGCTAAGGAACTTCCTGCAGGAATGGGGCTTGGGGTGAGGAGTAAAGTGAGCTATACTAGGGCGGACGAAAGCTAAGGACAGCGTGGAAGAAGATCTTAATTGGCCGGCCTCAGTGAATGACGATCAACGTGAATGGTTTATGTGTGAAGGTGAAGAGTGATTGGCTTGAAGGCTCATATGTAGGTATCATGTGGATGTTGTATTTCTGCAGGAGCACAACATTAGGGAGCCCATCGTAACCGAGGCACCAATTGCATATGCTTATTATAATTTTTTTCAACAAGTCAGCTGTGTCCCACCGAGGCAGGGGTGACCTAAAAAGAAAGAAAATACTTTTATCATCATTCAACACTTTCACCACACCTACATAATCATTGTCTTTGCAGAGGCCAGATACGACAGCTGAGAAATGTCCCTCCCAGCTGTCACTATCCCAGACCCTCCTTTAACCCTTAAACTGTCCACAATGTAGATATACGTTTACGTGCGTAGCTGACCGAATATTTTGAGAAAATAAATTGTTCTTTTTGTTGAAAATGAAGAGTGCATTTTTGTTTGACATTCCCACATTTTTTGTAATACTGCACACACTGAGTGCACAGACCCATTCTCTAATTTCTAGGCAACTCAGGCTTATCGTGCAAGGTTAAAAGCATTTGAAAAAAACGTAGGATCTATGTTCGAGCAGTACGCACGTGAACGTATACGGTGGACAGTTTAAGGGTTAAAGTGCAGGCATTACCTCATTTCCAGGACTCAAGTCCAACTAAATCAATTAACTGGTTTCCCTGAATCCCTTCACAAAATGTTACCCTGCTCACACTCCAACAGCTCGTCAGGTCCCAAAAAACCATTCGCTGTCTCCATTCACTCCTTCTAACACGCCACACATGTTTGCTGGAAGTCCAAGCCCCTCGCCCACAAAACCTCCTTTACTTGAATTATTTTAGAAACTTGGAGCACCTAACATCCATTAATTGTTGTAGGTTGCATAGCTCTACTAATCTCTGCTATGTAAACAAAAATCATAAGTTTTTTCTTTAGGTCACCACCTTGTAAATTTACTCAGTCATAGGATCATATTAGTCTTTGATTTTATCAAATATGTTGAAGACTCGTTTTTGTGAAGTTCATTGTTTTGCAGGTAATCACTGGCTCTCACGATTTTACTATATCGTTTGTGGGACTTGGCTGGCAAGAGTACATGTACGTTGGACCCACCGCGGAAGAGTGTTCGATCCTAGCTGTTCACCCAGAACTTTATATGTTTGGGCGCTAGGCACCCGATAACATCAAACAGTGGAAATGTCCTGAAGGAAGTTTGTTCAGGGTAAGGCTTAAACACATTCTTCATAATCACGCCACTTCCACTGTAAAAGGAGTGAAGAGATTGTCCTGGTTTTTGGTAAAGTGGGCTCTGATCCAAGGAATACGAGCCAATTTCGCCTTCCTCAAATCAAACCTAATTTCCCATCCCTTGCATTCCCTTAAGCACTGTATGACCCTTTACAGATTCAGTTCTTTCCCTTCAAATATAAAAAATAAAATAAGTAACAAATTGTCAAAAAAGGGTGGCAATAAATAATGCATAGATTCAAGTTGCATATTTTTAAGGGATATACGAGTGATCAGCCCATTAAAAATGTAGAATGGGTTGAAATATATGAAAAATAACAAGAGATAGCAGTTCATTATGTTTTTGTTAAAAATCAATAAAGTAAAAAAGGGAATGTAGTTCCATATTACCTGTTCTGGTATTTTGTTTATTAATGTAGTTAATGTAGAAACACTAAACCAACAAATAAAGCACTTGAAATGGAGGCAGTGACATATTGTTGATGATCTGGTGTCAGAGGTTGAAAATGTTTTAAAAATATGGAAGAAACATTGAATTTTACTTTGAGTTTCAGAAGCTATTCTTTTATCATGGGATTCAAAGGTTATTAGGTCAGGAAACATCTGCATTTTAACCATTACCTTTTTGTTTCTCATTGCATATAGTACGTACATACTTACAATTACCTTCCTTCTCAAGGAGGAACCCTGGTGCTGGTGAAATTCTCTTGATCATATGAATTGGACCTTATTTCTATCTCATTTGTGTCTTACCTTCCTGTTTTTGATCAAATCTGATTTCATCTCATTCCCTAGGCATTGTATGACCTCTTTATAGGTTTAGTGCTTCTTTCCATAAATGCAGTTATAGGTATAACTCAGATGCTTTTTGCTTGGATACTAAAAAAAGTATTTAGAACTGAAATGCTTTGTAGCCCTCTTTTTGAGTATTGTGGTCTCTTTATATATCATGCTTATTTTAGTACATTATTATATATGGAATAACTTTGCAGAACCTGACAGGCCACAATGCTATAGTCAACTGCCTGGCAATGAACCGAGAAGGAGTGCTAGTGTCCGGAGCAGACAATGGCACGCTATTTCTGGGATTGGCGGACGGATACAACTTCCAGAAACTCCAGGCACCGGTGCAGCCAGGTGAGGAGGATATTTTGTATATAGTGTGAGTGTGATGTTCATTTATAGGCCATAGTCAGTATCGGTTCAACACTGAAGGAAATATCACTCTGGTAGAAAGACACAAAGTGCAACACCCTTTAGATCTGACCTCACCTGACCTGCACCTGAACCTGACACCCTATGCCTTATGTACTGGGTTGATTTTGCAGTCCTTGTACAGTGGACCCCCGTTTATTCGAACACTCCAAAACTCACCCTCATTCCAGAATGCTGTTCAAGTGCTGTTACCAAACGAATTTATTCCCATAAGGAATGATGTAATTAGATTAGTCAATTTCAGACCCCCAAAAATACACTTATAAAAGCACTCCATAAAAATAAACTTACATAAAAGGGTGAGTTTTGGAGTGTTCGATTACGGGGTTCACTGGGGGTTATTATTTAATGAAACCCTGTGGCAAAAAATGTGTTCATAAAAAGCTCTTGCTCTAAGTGTCTTCTTTTCTGCTACCATTTGTCAATTCAGTTATTCCACAGAAATGGTTCCTTTATCGCTCTTAATCTTTTTTCAGCTGGATTAACCATCTATTTGTATGCATTAGGGAGAAGAAAGACTACAGCAAATTTTATCTTGAACTTTATGAAAGCTTCCAAAAATTAATGTAAACTGAGTTCTTGATTAATAGTGGTTAAGTTAATGTTAAAATTAAAATTAGATGCAAAGTTGGACATATACTAAAGAAGTAAATTTGAATGAATTAGCTAGAAAGAGTAAGTGATAAGGATGCCAGAAATGGAAAATTTCTTTTGGTTCTGGGTGGGTTCCCAGGCATTACGCATGTCTCATGCATCGGGATGAAGTGACATTTGACCTCAGATAAATTCTGGCAGGGCTCTGATGCCCTATTGTCACCATTTTGTTATCAACAGATACTGCTCAATCCCATATCAAGCATCAACTGCTCAGAGTTACCACCATAGCCCTCCGACTAATATGCAACCCTTGTAATGTGTATTAGAGTTGATTTCATTCTGTTTTATTACAGTATACAGTGCACTTCTGCATAAACATTTAAAAAAATATGCTAAAAATATTATAAATGGTGCAAAGGTGACATTAAAAATATCTAAAGATGGTTGACACAAACCGACTACCAGTACAGTATGCCTCGCCACGATCCAGCTAGCTTATTGGACCCAATCTTAGGAATGGAACCTGGTCGTTAAGCAGAGAGCTGCAAACTACCTGTTGTATGTTTGTATATGAAATATATATGGAATTTGCTTAGACTTGGGCCTCATCCCTAAGCTATCTCATTGTATACCAAAATTCAGAAAATCTGAAACTAAGCAATTTAGTCTCTGGCATTCCGGATGAGGGATACCCAATCTGTACCTGGTTTTGAGCTGCATTATTTTATGTAATACAAGCCTCGAATCTTCCACTTTTCACAACTCTAGTTACATAATTCTAAATGAATCTGAGATGATGTTTATTTGCTATACTGACTTTAATAAAGTTGTCAGTCCAGGATAGACCGAAGGGTTCTCTAAAGTTTTCCAAATTGTGGGTTGATTGTGAATTGTTCCAGCCACAGTGCTTGACTTATTCTTTCACTTTTGATTCAGAAAGAATGAAAGGCACAATACCGTGGACTATAGCAAATACACAAGTAACCCTAATTGTGAAAAAATAACTGGTCACACTGGTCACAGTGTGTAACCAGTTAATGGTCCCAGCTAATCAGAAACGTAGTCATAAGTTTCTTTCTCCAATGTGTGGGTTATTTGTGTGTATTAATTCAGAATTCTTCTTCTCTTCAACACGTCGCCGCTTCCCACCAAGGCGGTGGCCCAAAAGGAAACGAAAGTGTCTCCTTACAATTAGTAATACAGAAGAAGGGGGTACACTAGCCCCTCCTTGCTCCCGGCATTTTAATCGCTTCACGGAAGACAAAGCATGGTTTACGGAGGAAGAATTCTGTTCCACTTCCCCATGGAGATAAGAGGAAATAAGAACAAGAACTAAAAGAAAATAGAAGAAACCCAGAGGGGTTATATATATGCTTGTACATGAATGTAGTGACCAAGGTAAGTAGAAGTAACAAGACATACCTGAAATCATGCATGTTTATGAGACAGAAAAGACACCAGCAATCCCATCATGTAAAACAAATACAGGCCGCTTTACACTCACTTGGCAGGACGGTAGTACCTCCTGGGCGGCTGCTGTCTACCAACCTACTTTGCTCTGTAATTCAGAATTATTATTATTATTATTGGATATTATAATCAAACTAAGCGAAACCCAAAAGAATCATACAGTGCTGATATTGACTCAGAAAGATTATAAGTATGCTGCATCTTATACGAGGCAGTTCATTTAGATGACTTCCAGGGAAATTCATATTTGCTTTCATACACACCCATGTACATTCCATTTGGGTAGCTTGAAATCTCAAAGAAAATTATATTTATTGCATTTACAAGTTGATTAACATAACTTTAATTTCTTCTTTGAATTCTAAGAGCTTTTACAGTATTTGGCATTTAGCATTTTTTTTTTTTTAACAATTTCCGGTCATTTCAACAAGGCAGGGTGACCGAAAGATTGAAAAACTTCTCATCATTCAACACTTTCACCATCACCATACATAATCACTCTCTTTGCAGAGGCGCTAGATACAATAGCTAGGGGGATGTCCCTCCAAACTGAAAATATCCTAAACCCTTCTTTAAAGTGCAGGCATTGTACTTCCCATTTCCAGGACTCAAGTCTGGCTAACTGCTTGAATCCTTCTCACAAAATATTACCCTGTCTACTCTCCAACAGCGTTCAGGTCCCAAAAACCATTTCTCTCCATTCACTCCTATCTAACACACTCATGCACGCTTGCTTTAAGTCCAAGTCCCTCGCCCACAAAATCTCCTTTACCCCTTCCTCCAACCTTTTCATAGGGACAACCACCCCGCCCTTCCTTCCCTAATAGATTTATACACCTCCTAGTCATTCTACTTTCTTCCATTTTCTTTAAATGACCAAACCACCCAACAGCCTCTTCAGCCCTGACTAATACTTTTAGTAACTCCAGACTTCATTCTAATTTCCACAATTACGAATTCTCTGCAGGCTGGGTCATTTACACCATTGTTGCCCTTTAGACATGACATCTCCACTGCCTCCAGCTCCTTGCTGCAGCATTTACAACCCATGCTTACACCATATAAGAGTGTTGGTACCATTATACAGCCTTTCCTCACTTAGCGACATAGTACTCAAAGCATTGACGCCTCGGACTTACGACGGGCTCTCTGACCAGTATTTATACCTTCAAATAATGTATATTAGGAGCTGATTTCAATATGCAGTACACCAATTGTATAAACATTTAAAAATATACCAGAAATGTTATAAATGGTGCAAAGGTGACATTCAAACAATATCAAAGATTGTTGACACAAACCCACTACTATTATAGTATGCTCCTCACTTAGCGGCGTGGTTTTAGAAACTGAACTCTGTCTATGAAAAGAGGCTGTACTCTTGTACCTTCTTTGCCTCCATGGATAACGTTCTTTGTCTCCACAGATACCTCCTCAATGCACCACTCACCTTTTTTCCCTTCATCAACTCTATGGTTTACTCCCATCCTTCATAAACCCATCTGCTGGCCAAGTCAACTCCCCAAATATCTGAAAGTATCTACTTCTTCCATACTCTCCCTCCAATGTGATATCCATTTTTCTTATCTAATTCATTTGATACCTTCATCACCTTACTCTTATCTATATTCACTTTCAACTTTCTACCTTTACACACCCTCCCAAACTCGTTCACTAATTTTTGCAACTTTTCTTTAGAATCCCCCAAAAGCACAGTATCATCAGCAAAAAGTAACTGTGTCAACTCCCATTTTGTATTTAAGTCCCAATAATTTAATCCCACCCTCTCCCCAACACTCTAGCATTTACTTTTACAACCCCATCTATAACTACGTTCAACAACTATGATGACATCACACATCCCTGTCTAAGACCTACTTTTACTGGGAAGTAATCTCCCTCTCTCCTACACACGCTAACCTGAGCTTCACTATCCTCTTAACTCTTTACATCATTTAGTAACTTACTACTTATTCCATACACTTGCAACATCTGCCACATTGCTTCCCTATCCACTCTATCATATGCCTTTCTAAATCTTAAAATGCAATGAAAACTTCCCTACCTTATCTAAATACTGTTCACATATATGCTTCAATGTAAACACCTTGATCTTTACATCCCTACCCATTCTAAAGCCTCCTTGCTCATCTGCAATCCTGCTCTCTCTTTTACCTCTAATTCTTTTAATAATAACCTTACCATTCACTTTACCTGGTATACTAGTAAACTTCTTTTCTTCTTTCAATGCACCGCCGTATCTACCGAGCAGGGTGGCCCAAAAGGAAAAACAAAAGTTTCTCCTTTTACATTTAGTAATATAGTGGGCCCCGATTACATTATTATTTCGCTCAGAATGCTGCTCAAGTGCCGTTACCGAACGAATTTGTTCCATAAGGAATAATGTAAATTAGATTAGTCCTTTAGACCCCCAAAAATACACTTACAAAGTACTTACAAAAATACACTTACATAATTGTTCGAGTTTGAGCAGTAATGAATCCAGGGGTCCACTGTATATACAGGAAGGGGTTACTAGCCCTTTCTCCTTGGATTTTAGTCACCTCTTATGACACGCATGGCTTGGTGGAGGAAGAATTCTGTTCCACTTTCCCATGGAGAACCTGCTAGTAAACTTATTCCCCATAATTTTTACACCCTTTGTCCCCTTCCCTTTATATGAAGGAATTAAGTACACACTCTCTGCCAACCTTTAGCTAGGTACCTTCCCTTTCATACATTTTATTAAACAAAATACCAACCACCCAACACTATACTAGTGATGTATCGACAACTGAATCTGCATCCGCGAACATCCGTACAATTTCATCCGCGGAACATCCGCACAATTTCTTACATCCGTATTTTACTGTGTAAACAGATATCCGCATCTGAAACTGCTGAACATCCGTTGTACAATTTCTTACATACGCATTAACATCCGCGGAACATCCGAACAATTTCTTACATCCGCATCCACAAAAATAGGTAAGTAAGACATCTGTATACACATTTGTATCTGTGGATATCTAAATTTTCACATCCGATACATCCCTACACTATACCTTCCCCTGCTTTTAACATTTCTGTCATGATCCCATCAGTTCTTGTTGTTTACCCTTTCATTCTACGTAATGCCCTCACACACCTCCCCCACACTCATACTCTGCTCTTTTCACCCTAAAAGATGTTATACCTCCCTAGCCAGTGCATGAAATTACTGCCTCCTTTCATCGACATTTAAAAGGTCTTCAAAATATTTCCACCATCTACCCAATACCTCCAGCTCACCATCTAATAACTTCCCTACTCTGTTTTAACTGACAAATCTATTCGCTCAATAGGCTTTCTTAATTTGTTTATCTCACTCCAAAATTTTCTTATTCTCAGCAAAATTTCTTGACAGTGCCTCTCCCACTTTATCATTTGCACTCTCACCACTCTCTTTACTTTTATTTTACTCTATATACTCTGCCCTTCTTATAATACTTCTGCTTTGTATAAACCTCTCATAAGCTACCTTTTATCGCACCCTTTACCTCAACATCTCCACCAATCACTCCTCTTTTCCCTCCTGCATCCACCCCCTCCCTATAGCCACAAACTTGCCCCACATTCTAATACTGCATTATTTAAAACTATCCCATCCCTCTTTCAACCCTCACTACCCATACTTGCACTAGTACACCCTTCTGCCAAAAGATGCTGGTATCTTCCCTAACTTCCTCCTCCCTTAGTTATATACTTTCACCTCATACTGTTGCCATTTTCCTTTGTCCCATCTACCTCTTACCTTAACTGTAGCGCTACAACTAGATAATGATCTGATATATCTGTTGCCCCTCTATAAACATGTTTCATTTGGACCCC
>WNWK01056116.1:0-11090 GCA_009830355.1 Cherax destructor
TAACTGAAAAATATATCTATAAACGTATAAGAGAAAATTGTAGAAAGGACTTTATTTTAGTTGAGTTCTTGCTAATTGACCAATTTTACCTATTCGGCACGGCATATATATGTCTGGAAGCAGACACACTTTGAGTCTAGTCTATTCCTTCCGTCACGTCATTCACATATGCCAGAAACAGCACCGGCCCTAGCACTGACCCCTGTGGAACCCCGCTCGTCACAGGCGCCCACTCCGACACCTCGTCACGTACCATGACTCGCTGCTGCCTTCCTGTCAGGTATTCTCTGATCCAGTGCAGTGTCTTCCCTGTTATCCCTGCCTGGTCCTCCAGCTTTTGCACTAATCTCTTGTGGGAACTGTGTCAAAAAGTCTTCTTACATTGCAAGAAAATGCAGTCTACCCACCCATCTCTCTCTCTCTTGTCTTACTGCTGTCACCTTGTCATTGAATTCCAGTAGGTTTGAGAAACAGGATCTCCGTCCCTGAATCCGTGCTGGTTGTCGTTGATATGCTCATACCTTTCTAGGAGCTCCACCACTCTTCTGATAATCTTCTAAATGACGTGTGTGTGTGTGTGTGTGTGTGTGTGTGTGTTACTACCAAATTGTATTCACCTAATTGTGGTTGCAGGGGTCGAGACTCAGCTCCTGGCCCCGCCTCTTCGCTGTCTGCTACTGGGTCTCTGCTCTCCCTGCTCCATGAGCTTTATCATACCTTGTCTTAAAACTATGTATGGTTCCGCCTCCACTATATCGTTCGCTAGACTATTCCACTTCCTGACTACTCTATGGCTGAAGAAATGCTTCCTAACATCCCTTTGACTCATCTGAGTCTTCAGCTTCCAGTTGTGCCCCCTTGTTTCTGTGTTCCCTCTCTGGAACATCCTGTCACTATCTACCTTGTCGATTCCCCGCAGTATTTTGTATGTTGTTATCATGTCTCTTCTAACCCTTCTGTCCTTTAGTGTTGTTAGTCCTATTTCCCTCAACCTTTCTTCATAGGACAGTCCCCTGAGTTGTGGAACTAGCCTTGTCGCAAACCTTTGCACTGTCTCTAATTTCTTGACGTGCTTGACCAGGTGTGGGTTCCAACTGGTGCTGCATACTCTAGTATGGGCCTGACGTACACGGTGTACAGTGTCTTGAACGATTCCTTGTTAAGGTAACGGAACGCCAATCTTAGGTTTGCCAGTCGCCCATATGCTGCCGCAGTTATCTGGTTGATGTGTGTTTCCGGAGACATGCTTGGCGTTATACTCACCCCAAGGTCTTTCTCCTTGATGAAGTTTAGCCTTTGTCCACCTAGCCTGTACTCTTGTCAGCAGTCTTCTTTGCCCTTCTCCGATCTTCATGACTTTGCATTTGGTGGGACTAAATTCGAGAAGCCAGTTGCTAGACCAGATGTCAAGCTTGTCCAGGTCTCTTTGAAGTCCTGCTTGGTCCTCATCCGATGTGATTCTCCTCATTATTTTCACATCATCTGAGAACAGAGACACTTCTGAGTCTATCCCGTCCGTCATGTCATTCACATATACCAAGAATAGCACTGGTCCTAGGACTGACCCCTGCGGTACACCGCTCGTCACAGGCGCCCACTGTGATACCTCATCACGCACCATGACCCGTTGTTGCCTCCCTGTGAGGTATTCCCTGATCCATTCCAGTGCCCTTCCCGTTATACACGCTTGGTCTTCCAGCTTCTTTACTACTCTCATATGAGGAACTGTGTCGAGGCCTTCCTACAGTCCAGGAAAATGCAATCAACCCACCCTTCTTTTTCTTGCCTTACCTCTGTTACTTTATCATAGAACTCCAGGAGGTTTGTTATACAGGATTTGCCTTCCCTGAATCCGTGCTGTCTGGTGTTTATTATCCTGTTCAGCTCCAGATGCTCCACCATTCTTTTCCTGATGATTTTCTCCAAGACTTTGCACACTATACATGTAAGTGACACCGGTCTATAGTTTAGTGCCTCTTTTCTGTCTCCTTTTTTAAAGATGGGGACTACGTTGGCCTTTTTCCATACCTCAGGTAGCTGCCCAGTTTCAAAGGATGTGTTGAATATTATGGTAAGTGGCACACTCAGTACCTCAGCTCCTTCCCGAAGGACCCACGGGAAGATATTGTCCAGACCCATCGCCTTTGAGGTATCAAGGTCCCTGAGTAACTGCTTCACCTCCTCAGTTGTGTGTATGCCCTCCAGCACTTGATACATCCCTTGTTGGTGGCGCACCCCGTCCTGTCTACCCAGCTGCCTTCCTGCCTCCACTGTGAATACTTCCTTAAACCTCGAGTTGAGCTCCTCGCATACCTCTTGATCGTTACTTGTGAGTTCCCCATCTTCCCTCCTCAGCCTTATCACCTGGTCCTTGACTGTTGTCTTCCTTCTGATGTGACTGTACATCAGTTTCGGGTCAGTCTTGACTTTCGATGCTATGTCATTTTCGTACTGTTTCTGGGCCTCCCTCCGTACCTGTGCATACTCGTTTCTAGCTCTTCGACTAATCTCTTTGTTTACTTGGGTTCTTTGCCTTCTGTACCTTTTCCATTCTCTGACACTCCGAGTCTTTGCCTCCCTGCACCTTTGGGTAAACCAGGGCTCTTTCTGGCCTTATCATTTAATCTTTTTCTTTTGGGTATAAACCGTTCCTTTGCCTCCTTGCACTTTGTCGCTACGTATTCCATCATTTCATTTACTGACTGTCCTTCCATTTCCCTTTCCCACTGAACCTCCTGCAGGAAATTCCTCATACCCATGTAGTCCCTCTTTTAAAGTTTGGTTTGTCTCTTTCAGTACCGTTTTCCCTCTCCACCTGTAGTTCTACAATGTACTCAAAGTTCAGCACCATATGGTTGCTTGCTCCTAGGGGGCTCTCGTGTGTTATGTCCTCGATATCTGAGCTATTCAGGGTGAATACAAGGTCCAGCCTTGTGTTTGTGTGTGTGTGTCTGTGTACTCACCTAATTGTGGTTGCAGGGGTCGATTCATAGCGTGTGTGTGTGTGTGTTTGTGTGTGTGTGTAAACCTAATACCCTTTCAGCTCCAGACATTGTAAAGAAAGTATGCAAGTCAACAAAATTAGAAGATTAAGCTGAATACAACATAACTAACAAGCTCATTTAAATGACTACTCTTAATTCAACAAAAACAACAGACACGGTTAAAGGACCATTCTAAATATAAAACAAATAAACAAAGGCAGTTAAAACACCACAATGACATGAGGCAACACATGCCGTGCCAGTCAGTCGCATCTTGTAGGGCTCCGTGAATATAAGTGTTTTTGAGGGCTACACAAGGGTACTACAGGGGTTATCAAGTGTGTCAGGGTAGTGAACAACCCTTGAAGTGATTTACGAGTTGCCCTGAGCCACATAAGTGTGGGAAGAGCCATAATTTTATAAGTGAACTAGAAATAAATATTTGGTGGCGGGGTCAGTGGGCCTAGTGTGCTCCAGGCGACGTTGCCACGTGTGTCACCCTAGATAATAAAGTGAAATAAATATGTGACAAGTGAAAGAAATACAGTGAATAGGTTATATTATATATCGACAAGAAACGAAAGTGGATATACGCCAGAACATCACATTGAGTTGGACAATCTACAGGATACTACACGCTGGCCAAGCTGCATCGCATCGCAAGTATTCACCTATGCGTGGTTTTCGGGTGTCGGGAGTAAGATCCAATTACCTAACCGCTAAGCTGTTTGTGAACGGTCAACTCTCATAGTAAGATAAGGAATAGGATATCAAGTACTCAGTAACAAATAGCAATTGGTAATTTCTAGTAGAAAAGGGCGAGCAGACAGGTGAATCATAGAATACATTAACTGGTAGATCAGGTGTGTCAGGTCAGGCCAGGTAGAGGAGCACTGTAGACTACGTGTTACTCGCAGACCTCACATACCACTCATACACCATAACACAATTTCACCACTACTTTTCACACAATAAATCCACACACATATAGTTCCACACACACACACACACACACACACACACACACACACACACACACACACACACACAAAAAATTAACTGGTAGGTCAGGTGTGTCAGGTCAGGCCAGGTAGAGAAGCACTGCAGACAACGTGTCACTCGCAAACTCCACATACACACCCATACACCATAACACACAATTTCACCACTACTATTCACACATACATACACACACAAACATACATACACACACACACATACATACACACACACAAAACTAACATACACACACAAAAAAAAAAAACTAACACACACATAACTAACGTGCACACACACACACACACACAAAACTAACACACACACACACATACACATACACACAAAACTAACACACACACAGGCCCACACACACTCCCCTGCTCCCTCCACCCACCTCTCCCCCACTCCCTTCCCTGAACCCCCTCTCTCACCCACCTCCTCCCCTCTCTCACCCACCTCCTCCCCTCTCTCATCCACCTCCTCCCCCTCTCTCACATAGCTCCTCCCCTCTCTCACCCACCTCCTCCCCCTCTCCCTCTCCCATTCTCTCTCCACCTCTGCTTCTCCCTCCTTCACTCTCTCCTCATAATCCCCTTTATTTCCCCCTCCCCACCTCTCTTCCATTTCCCCACTGTCTTCAGTTTCTTCTCTCCCTCCCTCCACCCCCCACACAAACACTCAGGCAATCACACCACAAAACAACCACACAGAAATACATAGTTTTCCACTCTGTGGCATCTTAAAAATAAAAAATAAAAAATGGGGTCCCAGAGAGCAGGACGGAAAACTAGGGGACTGGAGGATGAGTCTGCAAAGGAAGATTGGGCAGCAGAGCTCATGAAAAGGGAACATGAGTGGGGAAGGAAGCTAGAGGAGCTTAGCATGAAAATGGAGGAGAGGATAGCTGCAGAAAGTAAGATAAGGGAGGAGAGGATAGCTGCAGAAAGCAGGAAGTGGGAAAAGCAAGTCACAACAGCAGAGGCTAAGATACAGAGATTAGAAGAAGAACTGAAAAATTTGAAACAGCCAGTAGAACTAAAAAGCAATGTGGACATGGTATCAGAAACTGCTACCTCAGTCACAAAGAAGAGGACTGTAGAGAACGGAGTAAAACTGAATGCAGAGGCTATATCAGACCATCGTGGAGCCCGAGAGAAAGAGAGGATCACATCAGGAACAATCGAGGGGAGTGTAGTAAAAGGGAGAGCTAAGCTATATGTAGAAGCCCTAACAGACCACAGCAGTGCACAGGGAAAGTTAAGAAGGGAAAGCGACAGGCCACTGGGCAAAGGGATAACAGACAGTGAAGAGATTGAAGAAAGGAAAGCTTCAATGGAGGCAACTAAATCGAATCAGGGGTTACACAAGATAGGCAGTGGGAGAATGAAAGAGAGAGATCAGTCTTTGTTTATGGGCTCCATGAAGCTGAAGGGAAACTTACGAAGCAAGAAGACAAGGGGAGAAAATGCGATTGAAAACATCATGAAAGCAATAGGAGAAGATGACATGACCCAGCTGGCAAATTTTCTGAGAATAGGGGATTTGCAAGAGGAAGAATCCGGCCAGTCAAAGTAATTTTCAAAGCAGAATTGACTCGAAACAGGATCCTGCAGGAGAAAGCAAGACTAAGGGATATGTCAGAGTACCGGAGGGTGTATCTCGACCGCGACAGAACACGGGAAGAAAGACAGAAACTGAAAGAGAGGGTACAGAGACAAAAGGAGGAAAGAGAGATGGACAGGAGAACCCAGACTCAGGAGGAAGCTCTAATACAACCACCTTCAGATGTTCCCCAACCTGGACAACCCCAATGCAACCAAACAACCTAACCCAAAACACACATGCCATACCCAATGATTCCACCCACCTCAGTACAAACTCCACCTTCACACCAACCACCCATAGTTCCCCATCAGATCTCCCACTTTCCCAACCCCAACATACCCCCCAGACTACGGTTTTAGAAAAGAAGTTAAAGGTTTGGTATACAAATGCAGATGGTATAACAAATAAATGTGAGGAGTGGCATGAAAGAATAAAGGAGACATCCCCAGACATAATAGCACTCACAGAAACGAAACTCACCAGGATGATAACAGATGCAATCTTCCCACCCGGATATCAAATCCTCAGGAAAGATAGAGGGAGCAGAGGGGGAGGAGGAGTTGCACTGCTCATTAAGAACAGGTGGGGATTTGAGGAAGTGGAAGGAATGGATGGAATGGGTGAAAGGGACTACATAGTAGGAACAATTCAGTCTGAGGGCCATAAGGTGATAATTGCTGTAATGTACAACCCGCCACAGAACTGCAGGAGGCCAAGAGAAGAATAGACGAGAGCAACAGAGCAATGGTAGACACACTAGCCGAGGTAGCCAGAAGAGCCCACATGGGGAGAGCAAAGTTACTAGTTATGGGTGATTTCAATCACAAAGAGATTGATTGGGAAAACCTAGAGCCCCATGGGGGTCCTGAATCATGGAGAGCCAAGATGATGGATGTGGTACTGGAAAACCTCATGCATCAACATGTTAGAGACACTACCAGAGAGAGGTGGGGATGATCCAGCAAGACTGGACCTAGTATTCACCTTGAGTAGTTCGGACATCGAGGATATCACGTATGAAAGGCCCCTTGGAGCTAGTGATCATTTGGTTCTGTGTTTTGATTATATAGTTGAGCTACAAGTGGAGAGGGAGCAGGAATAGGAAGGGAGAAACGAAACTACAAAAGGGGGACTACACAGGCATGAGGAACTTCCTACAAGACGTTCAGTGGGAGAGAGAATTGGCAGGAAAACCAGTAAAAGAAATGATGGAATATGTGACAACCAAATGCAAAGAGGCAGAGGAGAGGTTTGTCCCCAAGGGAAACAGAAGTAATGGGAAGACCAGAACGAGTCCTTGGTTCACCCAGAGGTGTAGGGAGGCAAAAAGTAAGTGTAATAGAGAATGGAAAAAGTACAGAAGACAAAGGACCCAGGAAAATAAAGAGATTAGCCGAAGAGCCAGAAACGAATATGCACAGGTAAGAAGGAGGCTCAGCGACAATATGAAAATGATATAGCATCAAAAGTCAAGTCTGACCCGAAGCTGTTGTATAGCCACATCAGGAGGAAAACAACAGTCAAGGACCAGGTAATCAGGCTGAGAAAGGAAGGTGGGAGTTCACAATAAACGACCAAGAGGTATGTGAGGAGCTCAACATGAGATTTAAAGAAGTATTTACACAGGAGACAGGTAGGACTCCAGGAATTCAGAATAGGGAGGTATACCAACAAGTGCTGGATGAAATACACACAACCGAGGAGGAGGTGAAGAAGCTGCTATGTGAACTCGATACCTCAAAAGCGGTGGGACCGGATAACATTTCTCCGTGGGTCCTTAGAGAGGAGCAGAGATGTTGTGTGTGCCACTAACACAAATCTTCAACACATCCATTGAAACTGGGCAACTACCTGAGGCGTGGAAGATGGCAAATGTAGTCCCAATTTTTAAGAGAGGAGACAGACACGAGGCATTAAACTACAGACCTGTGTCACTGACGTGTATAGTATGCAAAGTCATGGAGAAGATCATCAGGAGGAGAGTGGTGGAGCACCTAGAAAGACACAAGCTTATAAACGACAACCAGCACGGTTTCAGGGAAGGAAAATCCTGTGTCACAAACCTACTGGAGTTTTATGATAAGGTAACAGAAGTAAGACACGAGAGAGAGGGGTGGATAGACTGCATTTTTTGGACTGCAAGAAGGCGTTCGACACAGTTCCTCACAAGAGGTTAATGCAAAAGCTAAAGGATCAGGCACACGTAACAGGAAAAACACTGCAATGGATCAGAGAATATCTGACAGGGAGGCAACAACGAGTCATGGTACGTGACGAGATGTCAGAGTGGGCACCTGTGACGAGTGGAGTTCCACAAGGGTCAGTCCTAGGACCTGTACTGTTTTTGGTATATGTGAATGACATAACGGAAGGGATAGACTCAGAAGTGTCCCTGTTTGCAGATGATGTGAAGTTAATGAGAAGAATAAAATCAGTCGAGGATCAGGCAGGACTACAAAGAGACCTGGACAGGCTGCAAGCCTGGTCCAGTAACTGGCTCCTTGAATTTAACCCTGCCAAATGTAAAGTCATGAATATCGGGGAAGGGCAAAGAAGACCGCAGACAGAGTATAGTCTAGGTGGCCAAAGACTGCAAGCCTCACTCAAAGAAAAAGATCTTGGGGTGAGTATAATACCGAGCACATCTCCTGAGGCACACATCAATCAGATAACTGCTGCAGCATACGGGCGGCTGGCAAACCTAAGAATAGCGTTCCAATACCTCACTAAGGAATCATTCAAGACTCTGTATACCATATACGTCAGGCCCATACTGGAGTATGCAGCACCGGTTTGGAACCCACACCTGGTCAAGCACGTCAAGAAATTAGAGAAAGTGCAAAGGTTTGCAACAAGACTAGTCCCAGAGCTAAGGGGATTGTCCTACGAAGAAAGGTTAAGGGAAATCGGCCTGACGACACTAGAGGACAGGAGGGTTAGGGAGACATGATAACGACATATAAAATACTGCGAGGAATAGATAAGGTGGACAGAGACAAGATGTTCCAGAGAGGGGACACAGAAACAAGGGGTCATAATTGGAAGTTGAAGACTCCTATGAGTCAAAGGGATGTTAGGAAGTATTTCTTCAGTCATAGAGTTGTCAGGAAGTGGAATAGCTTAGAAAGCGACATAGTGGAGGCAGGAACCATACATAGTTTTAAGACTAGGTTTGATAAAGCTCATGGAGCAGGGAGAGAGAGGACCTAGTAGCAATCAGTGAAGAGGCGGGGCCAGGAGCTATGACTCGACCCCTGCAACCACAAATAGGTGAGTACAAATAGGTGAGTACACGCACACGCTCACACGCACACACACACACACACACACGCTCACACGCACACACACACACACACGCTCACACGCACACATACACACGCACACACACACATGGTGGCTTGCGCTCTTGCTTCACGCACGGAGGGCCCGGGTTCAATTCCCGGCGGGACCGAAACATTTCGAAGTGTTTCGTTAACCACACACACACACACACACACATACAACAGGCCTAGTGTCTAATCGACATGTGCCTAGGACAAAATGGTAACTAACACACACATACTTCAGTCACAGAGTGGTCGGATTGTGGAATAGTTCGGGAAGCGATGTAGTGGAAGCAGGTTCCATTCATAGCTTTAAGAAGAGGTATGATAAAGCTCATAGCGCAGGGAGAGTGACCCAGTAGCGGCCAGTGAAGAGGCGGGGCCAGGAGCTATGAATCAACCCCTACAACCACAACTAGGTGAGTACAACTAGGTGAGTACACACACACACACACTTCATCACCAAACCAAGAAGGTTTTGTGGACAAGGGGCTTGGACTTCCAGCAAGCGTACGTGAGCGTGTTAAGAGTGAATGGAGACGAAAGGTTTTTGGGACCTGACGAGCTGTTGAATGTGAGCAGGGCAATATTTTGTGAAGGGATTCAGGGAAACCGGTTAGCCGGACTTGAGTCCTTGAAATGGGAAGTACAATGCCTGCACTTTAAAGGAGGTGTTTGGGAGAATGGCAGTTTGGAGTGACGTCTAAGATGTATGTGATTATGTATGAGTGATGGTGAAAGTGTTGAATGATGATGAAAGTTTTTTTCTTTCTTATATAATTTTTTTTTCTTTTTGGGTCACCCTGTCTCGGTGGAAAACGGCCGACGTGTTAAAAAAAATAATCTACTTTAAGTGTTGCGGTCACTTCGCGATCGTACGTCAGTTTGCGTGCGGCCAGCAGTAACAGCCTGGTTGATCAGACCCTGATCCACCCCGAGTCCTGGTCTCAGACCGGGCCGCGAGGGCGTTGATCCCCGAAACCCCCTCCAGGTATACTCCAAGTATTCAAGAAAGGTATCCCACCCGTATCCCATAGCCCCAACCCTCTGTACCTCATTGCATAGTGCATAGTGCAGGGAGAGACATAAGTTGACAGTATGAATACATATATAAAAAACTAGACTTTTTACTGTCGTTGCGTAATACCAAAAAGTTATCCCCGTATCCAATAACTCCAGCCTCTTGTACCTCGATAACTGCAAGAGGCATAGTAATTTTACCTCATATGGGAAGGAGCTGCAGCTCACCTCTCTCCCGCATCTCCCAAGGGATGCAGGAGCCGCAGATGATCACCTTCAAGAGGGACTGACCACCTCTTAACAAAAGTGACGGGAAGATCCCTTCAAAACTAATTCTAGTCTCCAGCGTTGTATTCGACTGAGGCTTGTTGAACAAGCGAGATGTTACTGTAATACGATAACCGAGTGTTATATACACGCGTCTTGTGAATCAAGTTGTCTGTATTGCATTCCGACAACTTGATGTGCATCACACAGTCCACTTCTGAATGTATCGTGTTAGTGATGTGCATCACACATCAGTGATGTGCATCACACATCAGTGATGTGCATCACACATCAGTGATGTGCACCACATATCAGTGATGTGCATCACACATCAGTAATGTGCATCACACATCAGTAATGTGCACCACACATCAGTGATGTGCATCACACATCAGTAATGTGCACCACACATCAGTGATGTGCATCACAAAGTACACTTCTGAATGTATCGTGTGCGTTCGCAGTTATAGGATTGAGGATCGTATCTCCAACACACTTAACGCTAAATCACAAGGGCTTAGCGCATCTCATTAACAATAGCAAACAAAAACAACAATAATAATAATGATAACGATAATAATACAATAATGCTACTGTAATATAATAATACAATACAATAATTCTATTCACTGCCCAGGTCATCCCTCACACAACCAAGCCGCGCCATCTCCGTTAAACATTAATACATTTTTTTTTCACCCAGTATAATGCTCGTTCCTAGCACACATTTTTACCCCACCAAATCAAAAGCGTCGTTTAAAATTGTATCTGGCTGTCACACTCCTTGATGCTAACCGCTGACACCTCAAACCATCATCGTCGTCATCACCGACGTCGGGAATTCAGTATTCATTTACTTGTGGTGGCTCTTTGCGTCGCCTCATTCGTTATG
>WNWK01056117.1:0-11089 GCA_009830355.1 Cherax destructor
GTGTGTCAGTATATTGATTCCCCATGACACTTCACAACACTATAAAATACGTATTGTATAATTATACTATTACAGGCCTCCCTCCACTGCCAGCTCATGTCAAAATAACATGTATATAGTACATTATTTTACGATGTTTATGTGTTTTATGATTGTTCATGGTTCAATAGGTTAAGGAAGCAGTATTGTATTATATTTCCCTACAATATATTGGGGCACCAAACATTCGAGATTTTTCAACATTCACGAGGCTCTTGATCCCCTAACCCTCGCGAATGTTGAGGGATACCTGTATATACTGACGCTTCACTGGTGAATATTCCTCTTCACTCGCGCTACTGGAATTATTTCGAAGGGCTTGGAGTTCATAGTCATTATCAATATCATCACCATTGCTCGCATCTGAGTCCGGGATATGAGTAAATAGGAGTTTCCGCCTTCGTTCTGGTACAACTGGCCGTGAACAAGACGCCACAGCACCAGAGGTGGATGGCTGTGGGTCGTCTGGGTTTTCCTCACTTATACTGGTATTATGGTCACTAGTTTCGGTCACAACCGCCTCAAAACCTTGAAAGTCACCTTCACTGACACCCCCATCACTGTTATAACTGTCACTGATGAATAAAAGTGTCCCAATTTGCCGAGGAGTAAGGTGTTTCTTGCTGCAAGGCATGGTGGAGAAGGTGTACTGAAATGGTGTTCCGACAATGCACCACTGGGTGCCCGATTTTTTTCCTACTGCACACACTGACCGCGCAGACCCATTCTCTCATCCCTAGGCCTACCAGCTGTTTCCCGCTTAATTTGAAGCCGCTAGAATTTACGCGTACTAGTACGGCACCAACCCCTGCTCGTAAAACGTACTAGTACGGCACCTACCCCAAAAGGGTTAATTCAACATTTGGCATCATTACAAAGTGGGCGGAGCTACAGCAGAGGGAGAAGAAGCAGTGTGTCAGTAACTCTTGATTCCCCATGACACTTCACAACACTATAAAATATGTATTGTATAATTATACTATTACAGGCCTCCCTCCACAGCCAGCTTATGTCAAAATAACATGTATGTATATAGAACATTATTTTACGATGTTTATATGTGTTTTATGATTGTTCATGGTTCAATAGGTTAAGGAAGCAGTATTGTATTATATTTCTCTACAATATATTGGGGCACCAAACATTCGCGATTTTTCAACATTCGCGAGGCTCTTGATCCCCTAACCATCGCGAATGTTGAGGGAGACCTGTAGTAAGAGAGAAAAAGTTAGCATATGAGAGGTTTTTACAAAGTAGAAATGATGTAAGGAGGGAGGAGTATATGGAGAGAAAAAGAGAGGTTAAGAAAGTGGTGAAGCAATGTAAAAAGAGAGCAAATGAGAGGGTGGGTGAGATATCAACAAATTTTGTTGAAAATAAGAAAAAGTTTTGGAGTGAGATTAATAAATTGAGAAAGCCTATGGAAAGAATGGATTTGTCAGTAAAAAATGGTATAGAAATTTGTCTTTGGACTGCCTCCTTGTAAGCTGCCCTCTGGCAAGCACTGTTGACACTGACACTCTGAGACGCTTCTCTCAGACTTACAAGGGGCTTATGGACAGAATTTCTAGCTGACTGCAGCTGCAAGAATTCCCCACCTATATGCACGACTGACAAGGGGTTTAACTTACTTGATGGTGTAGAAAATGTCTCTCTGTCTTCCAAATTCCCTAAGCTTTAGTCCTCTATGGACTCTCCCCTTGAAAGACGCGTGCCGGGAAGACTTAATTCTGCAAGATTCAAGAGGTATTAGTATCCTGCTTTAAACTCAGAACCACCCAATCACTAGGGTATATCCTCTAAGCAATATAAGCAGTATGGAACACTAGCTTCCAGACTTCTACTCAAAGAGTGGACGCTGGTACCTGCTAATAAGCGTCCCACGGCTCGAAACCCACAACAAAACCCACCTACGTTTTCCCCAGGAAACTGGCCAGATACTGAGAGAAAAGAGGTAGGTCCTACTGTATTGGGTCTGGATGGAGAAGGATATCCTCAGTACTTCGAGATGTCTTCTCCGAGTCCCCAGGGCTGATGTTGGTAGTCACGTGGGGGGCTGCGCTGTCGCAGCACTTGTTTACTCGATGAGGTCTAGTCTGAGAAGGGTACCACACCCTGGAGCTCCCACACTGCCTATGGTCAGCATGGGATTGCCATTTCTCGTTGGCTAACATAACCGTATGTTCGTCTATTTAAGGCTTAAACCTACCTATGTTAAGGTGCTAGAACTACATTATTATATCTAACGTTGTAATAATCCCAATATTAGTTACTAACTGTACAAACTTACTAGGCCTTCCTAGGAGAGTAAATCTATCAAGTAACATGTGTAATCTCTCTCTGCCACTACTGTGTTGGGTGGTGTGTGGGTTCATGAACTCAGAGGACCTATCCGTGGTATGTTTAAGGCTCCATCGGCTCCCCTTACCCTGTGGAACTTGAGCGACTGAAAAAGTTTCCACAAATGGAGAGTTAGAGGTATCGGGAAGATGGAGAGAATATTTTGAGGAACTGTTATATGTTGATGAAGATAGGAGCTGTGATTTCTGTATGGGCAAGGAGGAATAACATCTGTAGGAGTGAGGAAGGACCAGTTGTGAGGTGGGAAAATTCATAGGGCATGAGTAGAATGAAAGGGGTAAAGTAGCTGGGATTGATGGGATAAAGATAGAAATGTGTTAACCCTTTGACTGTCGCAACCCTCAATCCTGAGTGTTCTCCTGTTGTCGCAAAATATTCGAAAACAAAAATTCTTATCAAAATGTTAAGATTATTTTTCTGATTGTTTTTATCATAAAACAGTTTTTGCCATCAATACTTACCGAGATATGGAGGTGAAAGTTGGCAGAAAATGAGCGTATGGCAACAGGATGCTCACTCACTCAGTAAACATTGTTTACTTCATTCTAGAATGGAATGTTTACTGAGTGAGTGCTAAATATTGAAAACAAAATTCTTATCATGTTAAGATTATTTTTCTGATTGTTTTATCATAAAACAGATTTTGCCATCAATACTTACCGAGATATGGAGGTGTAAAGTTGGCGAAAATGAGCTGCGTATGGCAACAGCGGCGAATGCCACTCACTCAGTAAACATTTGTTTACTTCCATTCGTAGAATAGAATGTTTACTGGTGAGTGGCATTCGCCGCTGTTGCATACGGTCATTTTCTGCAACTTACTCCATATCTTGGTAAGTATTGATGGCAAAAATTGTTTTATGATAAAACAATCAGAAATAATCTTAACATTTGATAAGAATTTTGTTTCATATTTTGCGACAACAGGAGAACACTCAGGATTGAGGGTTGCGACAGTCAAAGGGTTAACACATTTCTATCTTTATCCCATCAATCCCAGCTACTTTACCCCTTTCATTCTACTCACTGCCCTTGATTTTCCCACTCACAACTTGTCTTCCTCACTCCTACAAGATGTTATTCCTCCTGCCTATACCAAATCACAGCTTCCCTATCTTCATCAACATATAACAGTTCCTCAAAATATTCTCTCCATCTTCGACCTACTCTCCATTTGTGAAACTTTTCAGTCGCTCAAGCCACGGGTGAGCTATGGGCCAAACATAGATAGGTTTGAGTCATGAACCACACAAGCTAGTGGCAGAGGTAGAGAGATTACACATGTTACTGATAGATTTACTCAAAGCTAGGAAGTTTGTACAGTTAGTAACAATATTAGATTATTGACAACGTTGATATTAATAATGTAGTTCTAGCACCTTACATAGTAGGTTTAAGCCCAAAACAGCGAGATTTTCGTGAATATTTTGATGTAAATGAGGCGTGCGCACTTTTCTGCAATTATCTCGATTATCTCAAAGTAAGATTTTGACTATTGCTTACATTCCCTGCATTATTAATGATTAGATTGTAATGATTTTCACAGGGAATATAAAACAAATGTGTTTGATTATATCATAGAAGAAAATTTGGAATATCTCAAATATTTTCATTTTGTGGGGTTAAAGGCATATATTTTAGCGAGTGTCAAGCGAACCAAATGTATTTTTTTTTTGGTATGAAGACAAGCTATCAGGCATTCATACATTCTATAATATATTGGGGCTAGATGCATTCTACGAGTGGGAAGTGTCCGCAGCACCGCTAGTACCGCCGGACCGAGTAAATGCTGCCATATGTCAAAATCAGTAATTTTTTTTTCTCTCAGTTGTTTGTCGGCCGATCTTATTGAAACTCTGTCATTGCATGTTACATACATGCTTCTAAACATGTGCCAAATATAAAAAGAATCGGACGAAAAATAATAAGATGTATAATTCCCTGGACCCTCCTCCCTTATGTGGCCTGTGAGACCAAGGTAGTGCAATGTATATACTATATACATTCGTTGTATGCAACACAATAATAGCATAAACATTAGTATGTTTTAATGTTTACAAAACTTTTTTACACAAACCAACAATACAAAAAAATCTTGAGAAAAAGAAGTCCCACTGGGAATCTTCATTGATCTCCCAAAGCTTTTGATACAGTCGACCATGATTTACTGCTCACAAAATTAGCACACTATGGTATAAGGGGCACCCACTCAACTACCTAAAATCATACTTCACCAACAGAAGCCAATACGTGTACACAAATGGAGCGAACTCTTCCACACAACCAATTACAGTCGGAGTCCCTCAAGGAAGTGTCCTGGGGCAACTCCTATTCCTCATTTAAAAAATGACCTACCGAATGCATCACAACTACTCAAACCCATTTTATTTGCAGATGACACAACATATGTCTTCTCTCACCCAAATCCAGTTATACTGGCCAACACTGTTAATGCCGAATTACAGAAAATATCAACATGGATGACGACTAACAAGCTTACTCTCAATACTGACAAGACCTACTTCATACAGTTTGGAAGCAAAGTCACAAATGTTCCACTTAACATAACACTTAATGGTACACCCATCACAAGACTCACAGAGGAAAATTCTAGGAATCCACCTTGACAGTAGCCTTAAATTCAAACACATATACAACAAATTTCCAAGAAAATCTCGAAGACAGTAGGCATATTATCAAAGATACGCTATTATGTACCTCAATCAGCTCTCCTTGCACTATATCATTCACTTATCTACCCGTATCTCACCTATGGAATCTGTGCATGGGGATCAACAACGTTAAATCACCTTAGACCACTCATAACACAACAAAAGGCCGCAGTCAGAATGATAACAAATTCCCACTCTAGACAGCATACTCCACCAATATTCAAAGTCTCAAACTACTCACCGTAAAGAACATTCATACTTACTCTTGTGCCTACTACATATATAAAACTTTACACTCTAATATAAACCCTCTGCTCAAAACTCTCCCCACCAACTTTAATAGGACCCATGACCACAACACGACACAGATCACTTTTTGATATACCCCGTGTTCATATCAACCTATGTAAAAATTCTATGCACATAAAGGGCCCCAGAATCTGGAATTCATTACCAGTAAATATTAAGATAATCTTGTCTGAAAATCAATTTAAGACTCAACTCAAAACCACCTACTCCTAAACCTAAATGATCATGCTATAAACTACTTTGAAAAATGCTCATTGTTACTTTCCTATACGATAATCTCAATTTTTAATAATATGTTACTATTATTGTTACCCCCTACTCATATTATAAGTTAATGTCAAAAATGCTCAATGTTTTTTTCCTTAAGATAATCTCAATTCCATATTATCATTCAAGAATCTCAACACCTGTAACAATCTAAGATCTAATATCATTATATAATAATTTAAACAGTAAAATTTCATCATATTGTAATTTTGAAAATAATTTTAACTAGAATAAACTCAATAAATTTCTCTAATATTAAGTACATAGTTTTTAAGGACTAGAATAAGCTGCCCCTAATGCCATGGCATGTCAGTGGCTCTCCTTGCACTCAATTTACATTGTAACTTCCGATACCCATGTAACCTGCAATGAAATAAAATTTGTTTGTTTGTTTGTTTATTAGTATTGTTCTATAATATAGTATATACAAATGTATAGTCACTGGAAATGTTCATAGAAGTTCTGCAGCTTGTGGAACTCTTTGAAACATGGTTCCATGCACAGTGGTGTTTACATTCCTCACACATAAAACAGTGTCTGCATTTTGTGGGTGTTTTTGTATATGCACAGACAAACATCTCTTCTGAGCAGTTTTCTTCATAGTAGCAGCAGGCAGTTGTGTTAGGTAGTTATCCTAGGTTGATGGTCGTCTGGGTCGTCATTCCCTTTCCCTTTCCCTTTATACATTCCTTCCTACATTCCTTCCTTCCTTCCTACATTCCTTCCTTCCTTCCTTCCTACATTCCTTCCCACATTCCTTCCTACATTTTCCCTTTCCCTTTCCCTTTCCCTTTCCCACATTCCTTCCTACATTCCTTCTCATTCCTTCCTTCCTTCCTTCCTTTTCCCTTTCCCTTTCCCTTTCCCTTTCCCACCTACCTACCTACCTACCTACCTACCTACCTACCTATATCTACCTCCTCCTCCTCCTCCCCCCCTCCTGCCTCCCCGCCACCCCACTACCTTCCTTCCTTCCTTCCTTCCTTCCTTCCTCTGCCCCCCTCCTGCCTCCTGCCTCCTCCTCCTCCTCCTCCTCCTCCTCCTCCTCCCCTCCTCCTCCTCCTCCTCCACTCCTTCCTCCCCCACCTTCCTTTACCTTTCATCTCGTCCTTCCCTTTCTTCCTTCTGGTTTCTATATATACACATAGTCACTGGACACATGCCTAGAACTGCTATAAGCTTCTGGAAGCTGATTGTTGTGTCTGGGTCATCATTCCAAAACCCTTTCCCTTTCCCTTTCCCATTCCTTCTTCCTTCTACCCTTCCTTCTAGCCTTCCTTCCTACATTTTTCCCCTTCCTTCCTTTCATCGTCCTTCCTTTCTTCCTTCCTTCTGGTTTCTATATACACACATACCTGGGAGTGATCATGTCAGAGGATCTCACCTTCAAGGACCATAACACCGTAGCAATCCCTCTGCTGAAAAATGACAGGATGGATAATGAGAACCTTCCAAACCAGGGATACCAAGCCCATGTTGACATTTTTTAGGTCCTTGTTCTATCTAGGCTGGAATATTGCTGCACATAACCCCTTTCTGGCGGTGAAATTGCTGACCTAGAAAATGTGCAAGACCTTCACGGGGTAACCGATAAACCACCTCAGTCCCCCGGATAAACCACTCAATTATACTGGGACGCTTGGTTCCCAAACCTGTCTCCCTAGGCGCAGAAAGGGGAATCATTATTATATCAAAGTGGAAAATTCTCGGTTAGTACCAAACTTGCCAAGAAATCACTCCCTATGAAAGCAAAAGACTCGGCGCGATGTAACATCCCCAATGAAAAGCAGGGGTGCCACTAGCATGTTGAGAACACACTGTGGTTTAAAGGCCCAGGCCTAATCCTCCCAGCATACATCAGGATTCACAAACCCCTGGCTGTCTTCAAGCAGGCACTGGACAGGCACTAAAATCGGTGCCTGACCACTGTACGGGGACCTCGGTTTTCGCTCACTTCCCCGAACAATTATGTAAGTGTATTTTCGAAAAGTGCTTTTGTAATTTTTTTGGGGTCTGAAAGATTACTAATTAATTTGTCCTTATGGGAACAAATTTTCGGTAACGGCACTCAAACAGCATTCTGAAAATTTTCAACAAAACCGAGGGTCCACTGTACTCAGATACAGCATAAGAGGTCCAGACATGTATGCTGGGGGGGCCCAGACCGACAAAATGTCATCAGTCGCGAGGGAACCTTCACCAAATTCAACTTCAATAACAAAAACATAAGGTGGGACCAAGTAAACCAAGTCCTAAATGATATAATAATAATATAATAATAATATTTTTATTTCATGCATGTTACAAGTGTACACTGTTATTGGTAGTTACAATTATAAAACTGTAATGCAAGGAGAGCCACTGGCATGCCACATTAGGGCAGTTTATTTAAAGACTTATTCACTAAGTGCTTAATGCTAAAGAAATTGATTGAGTTTATTCTGTTCTGTATTATTTTAAATTATAATATGATTATACATACTATTAAAAGACAATACAAGAGAAATTGGTTGAGTTTAATCTAGTTGTATATTTTTTTTCCCAAGTTACAGTATGTTGATGCTATACTAGTATAATAACAATACTAGAAAAATTTATTGAGTTTCTTCTAGTTATATATTTTATTTCAAATTAAAAAAATGATGATACTATATTTAAAATGACACGATTCATTAATAATAGATATCTCCAGTGAACATAGAAAGGAAAGCCCTTCAGCATCCAGCCTGTTAGGGCTTTTGCAACAAAGTAATCCTGGTTCAGTTATCCGACATATTATATAGCTTAAGAGGTTAACTGATAGGTACAACCAAACATATATTTAAAAGGTTTATTATCAAAGTGAGAAAATCTAGGGTAACAAAGTAAATCAAATATAAAGATAAATTAAGATATCAATTGGGGAGGTTAATTAGGGGGGTAGTCTACACGGCTCATATAAATAAGTCTGTTGAGGGCACATATTTTATAAATGACCAGAAGTACCATCAGGTACAATGTCAGTAATAAATAATATATACAAATAAGAATAAATGTGTGTATGAGTGTCTCCGTAACTCTAAGACTCGACTCAACCAGTGTACGACAGAACAACTTCTCATGAGCTGTACTAACAAACTGACAATGAACAGCTTGATTGTCCAGTAAAATGACCACTTAGAACAGCAATATAACAGGCAAACAACACAGGCCAGGAACAAGGAGATAGAAAATCGACCCAACTGGGGACCATCATGCTGTATAACCCTGTGGTTTAGCGCCTATTTGATTATAATAATAATAATGGGGACCATCAGTAATCCTCCAAACGGTCACAAACTTTCTACTGAAGCTAGGTTGATAAAAATCCCAAACTGTGGCGGTGCACAGATGCCTTATCGAATTAGGTCCAGAGTTGCTTGAGACCTGAGTTTTATCAGAGTGTCAATGGACACACAACCCAGAAAACGTCGAAAAATCACTGTCTAGTCTATTCTCTGTGAACAGAGTTAAAGAGTCCTGAGAAGTATGATTCACCTCACCAACGAAAGCATACTCTACCCAAAGAGTCTAATGTCAGAAAACAAGTAGAAATAGAGTGAGGTGTTGATACGAGGGTCAGCAGACCAGAGAGAGAGAGGAAAGAGGAACAACCACCCAGCTCAGGTGTTAGAGACGACCCCCCCAGCAACTAGACGCCGGCAGCATAACAGTAGTTTGCCAACACCAAGGCAGTACGAACCCAACACCATAAATAAAATATTACATCCTACCAATAAATATAGTAAGTTAAATAATAGTCTAATAATAATATAAAAGATATTAAATTTAGCTATTATCGAGACTATCAGCAAATAAAATTATAGAAATGGAAATATAATTATATACATTGAGGCCCAATTCAGGGGCGCAATACTATAAGATTTTAAATGACAAATGATGATATGAAATTGCAACAAGTGTTAAGGAGGATGAAATATCAAATTGAGATAAATAATAATGGGTTTGAAAGTTTGTTACAGTATGAGTATTTAGTATAGGGTGAGAGGGATTTTTTTAGAAGGGTCTTGAATTGATTTTCCGACAATGTTAACTTAATATTTACTGGTAATGAATTCAGATTCTGGGGCCCATTAAAGTTATAGAATTTTTACATTGGTTAGAATGGGGCTCGGGTATGTCAAACAGTGATCTGTTCTTGTGTCATGGTCGGGGACCAAAAGTTGTTGAGGAGAATTTGAGTGGAGGGTTGATATTAAGAGTTTTATGTATGTAGAAGGCACTGAATAGGTATGAATATTTTTTATGGTGAGTAGTTTTAAGGTTCTGAATATAGGTATATGCTGTCTAGAGGGAATTTGATATCATCCTGACTGCAGCCTTTTGCTGGGTTATGAGTGGTCTAAGGTGATTTAATGTTGTTGACCCATGCACAGATTCCATAGGTGAGATAAGGGTAGATAAGAGAATGATATAGTGCAATGAGAGCTGGTTGTGGCACATATAGCGTATCTTAGATAATATACCTACTGTCCTTGAGATTTTCTTGGAAATTTGTTTATGTGTGTTTGGAATTTAAGACTACTGTCAAGGTGGATTCCTAGAATTTTCCTCTGTGAGCCTTGTGATGGGTGAACCATTTAGCGTTATGTTAAGTGGAACATTTGCAGCTTTGTTTCCAAACTGAATGAAGTAGGTCTTGTCCGTATTGAGAGTAAGCTTATTTGTCATCATCCATGTTGATATTTTCTGTAATTCGGCATTAACTGTGTTGGCTAGTATGACTGGATTTGGGTGAGAGAAGACATATGTTGTGTCAATCTGCAAACAAAAAGGGTTTGAGTAGTTGTGATGCATTCTGGTAGGTCGTTTATGTAAATGAGGAATAGGGGTGGCCCCAGGACAACTACCTTGAGGGACACCGACTGTAATTTGTTGTGTGGAAGAGTTCTCTCCATTTGTGTACACGTACTGACTTCTGTTGCTAAGGTACGACTTTAGGTAGTTGAGGGGTGCCCCAAAATACCATAGTCCAAATTTTTTGTGAGCAAAAAAAATCATGGTCGACTGTATCAAATGCTTTGCGTGGGTCTATGAAGATTCCCAGCGGAACTTCTTTTTTCCCAATGCGGTGTATTTTAACCTAACATGTGTTTTAAAGGCACGTTTGTGCCTTGTTGGTCCTGAATCCAAATTG
Organism: Cherax destructor; assembly: GCA_009830355.1. Taxonomy (NCBI): domain Eukaryota; kingdom Metazoa; phylum Arthropoda; class Malacostraca; order Decapoda; family Parastacidae; genus Cherax; species Cherax destructor. Next base: position 10,825 of record WNWK01056117.1, read on the forward strand.
ACGGGGGTTTAGTACATTGTGTGAGACGAGGTAGGAATAGATCTGTTTATAAATTTAAATTTTTTCAAGATTTTAGAAAGCAGTGGTAAAATTTAGATTGGTCTATAATTGTTCAGTCAGTTTGGTTTACCCTCCTTTGTGGATCGGGGTGACCCTAGCTATTTTGGGGAATTGATGGGAAGGTTGAAGATTCAATGGATTTATTGAATAATGCTGCTATAATTGGTGACAGTACATTTTAGCTTTTTTTTACATAAAGGGTGGT
>WNWK01056118.1:0-11089 GCA_009830355.1 Cherax destructor
AATAATAATAATTTTGACTGCTACATTCAAAGTTTCAAAAGATTAGACAGAGAAAGCTTGAAAATTGGTATTTCTCTATAAAAATTTTGAACATAGATTCTAATTTAGTTTGAATGATTTGTTATTACTATACTGTAAGCAGTCTGCTTAATACAAATTGTATTCTACTTTTCTTTCAAGAATAATGTTTTAAAGTGGAGCTTAATTAAAATTTGACCATATTATTCCAAGTAGCAGGTACCAGCATAGTTTATAATTTTCATTGCTAAACACAGTAAACAGTGTTTTTTCTAATTAATTTATTTTATAGAAATATGTATAAATTCAAGGATTATGTGGAGTAAAATAAAGGTTGGATTGAAAAGTGGGTTATAGTAAGTGTTTATGCACCTGGAAAAGAAGTGTAGAGGAGAGAAGTGATTTTGGGAAATGTTGGGGAGTGTGTGGGAGTTTTGAGACCAGAGTGAAAGTAATTGTGGTTGGGGATCTTAATGCTAAAAGTGGGTAAAAATGTTGGAGGGAGTAGTAGAGTAAATTTGGGTGCCAGGTAAATGTAAATGAGGAACCATTAATTGAGCTATGTGTAGAAAGTGGTTTGGTATCAGTAATACATATTTTTGAAAAAGGGATAAATAAATATAAAGGTATGATATACGTAGCACGTAATGAAAGTAGTTTGTTAGATTATGTATTGAGTGGATAAAAGATTGATGGGTAGGCTTCAGGATGTACAGGTTTATAGAGGGCAACGGATATATCGGATCATTATTTAGTTGTAGTTTACAGTTAGAGTAAAGGTAGATGGGACAAAAGAAAATGGCAACAGCAAGTAAGAGAGAGGTAAAGTGTATAAACTAAGGGAGGAGGAAGTTAGGGTGAGATATAACAACTATTGGCAGAAAGGTGGGCTAATACAAGTATGAGTAGTGGGGGGTTGAAAGAGTTGGGATAATTTTAAAAATGCAAACACCCAAACAATAACAATAAGAATAACTTTATGAGGTAAGATTGTCAAACACTTACACATGCAAATAAAATAGAATACGATACAAATAAGACGGATCACCACTTCAGGGAAACTATTATTAGAATATACAGTAAACAACCAACAAAATCAATCATGAAGCCCTTGTAGTATCAAAACTAACAAGCAAACGTTCCTCTGCATGGATTACCATGCAACTTTTGTAGTAAATGCTGCCACGCCCCTTTGTAGACATTTAAGACTCTACCACCGAGATAAACAAGGGAAGTGTTTTTGGGTATGTCCAAATGAGACCGAACTGTGGAATAAAATCACATCGATATTAAAAGATGACAACACCAAATCGGACTTCATAAAAAACATGACAGCTTTCTATAACAGTTGAGAAAGTAAAAAATCAGGGCCAGATGGTGCTACCGCCCCTGGTACAGATGTTGAAATGGTAGCCAGTAAATTTAAGAATGGAGAAATAAATGATGGTGACCTGAAGAGGACAGTAGCTCTAGTGAAATAAATGATGGGAAAACAGGTGTAGATAAGGACACACAAAAACAGTGTTACAAACTAGCAATAACACGGTAGATAGTAAACAAGGGGATGCCCAGGGAAATACTGAAGATAAATTACGGAAACAGTTGAAGGCTCCATTGTTAGCACTAGTAATGAAGACAGACACGAGACAGGAACACACCCACCAATGGGGAACAGTCACAAAAAACCGGGGGCAAACGGAAACCAGGCCTATGTAGATATTATGCACTTGGTATCTGCAGGCATGGAAAATCTGGGAAATCAGATGGGACATGCATTATGATCACCCCAGAAAATGCCGTTCCCATATGAAAACAGGCAAATGCAACCTCCCCGTCCTGTAAGTTTTTCCACCTGAAATGTGCCACACATCAATTCAGGAAAGACAGTGCTATAACTTATATTGCCAGGCATACCACCTAAAGTCGGGCGACACAGAACATCCAGACCATGGCAAAATCAGGGTAGCCACAGCCACTCCGGAGAGAGGTTTTAGTGCCAGGAAGGAAAAAAAGCTGGCAGGAAATGACAGAATGAGTACACCAACTGCAATCATTTCTGGAGTGGAATCACAGTCAGTGGCCTCCCTCCATTACAACAGATATTAGAGCCAGGAAAAAAGCCCCCCCATACCAGCAATACCACCAATCCAACTACATTCATCTTTTTTAAATACAGGTCTAAAGCCAGCAACAAACAACAAGGTACCTTACATTCATGGACTGCTTACAGAGTCAAATCCTATGTTTGCGGCTTTCACAGAGACCCACAAAGAGATCACTTGGACAATGAAATATGGATCCCGGGCTACAACCTATACAGGTGTGTCAGAGTGAACAGGCAAAAAAGGGGGTTGGCCTGTATATCACAGAGTCACTTATATGTTCAGAACTACTAAATGCCTCAAATGATGTAGTTGAAGTATTAGCAATAAAGGTGAGAATCAAAACCTGGTCATCGTGGTTGTCTACAAGCCCCCGGATGCAACGTCCCAACAATTCCAGCTCCTGCCCCAACATCTTGCTACTGGGGGATTTCAACCTCAGGCACCTAAAATGGAGGAACATTGCAAACAATGTGGTAGCAGAATAACACCAGGAGGCAGCTCAGATGAAAATTCACACATGCATGAACTTTTAAATCTCTGCACCAAGTTCACCTTAAACCAGCAAATAGTAGAGCCCACAAGATTAGAGAATACTTTGGACCTCATCTTCTTAACACTGATGATCTGATACGAAATGTCATCATATCAAAAACAATATACTCAGATAACAACATAATAGGGTCCAGACATGCATCGGGAGCCCCAGATCAACAAATGTGATCAGCTGTGAGGGAGCTTTCTCCAAATTCAACTTCAATAACAAAAACATAGGTGGGACCAAGTAAACCAAGTCCTAAATGATATAAACTGGGAAGATTGCCTAAGCATCATGGATCCCAACCTATGTCTAGAACAAATTAACTCTGTGGTACTGAGGTTTGCTCAAGGCAAATTCCCTTAAGAAAAAGGGGGAAGATGCAAACTAGAAAGAGGGGTGCTCCCTATACAGGCGAAGGCAAAAGAATAACAGAGCGGCTAAGGAGGCCAATATCTCTGAAATCGTAGGAGACACTAGTCAGAGAAATAGCAAACATCAATTAAACTAAAGGAATCTTACAGGAATCAAGAGACACGGGAAGAACTAAAAGCCATTAATGAAATTGAAAGAAACCCTAAGTATTTCTTTTCCTATCAAAATCAAAGTCGAGAACAACAACCAGTATTGGGCCCCTACTTAACGGGATGGGTCCTACACAGATGACACAAGGAAATGAGTGAGTTACTTAAATCCCAGTATGACTCAGTCTTTAGTGAGCCACTAACCAGACTGAAAATCGAAAACCTAAATGATTTTTTATGAGAGTGCCACAGAACTTGACAGACGCATGCCTTTCTGACATCACTACGACGCCAGATGACTTAGAAAAGGCAATAAATGACATGCCCATGCACTCCGCTCCAGGCCCAGACTCATGGAACTCCGTGTTCATCAAGAACTGCAAGAACCCCTATCACATGCTTTTAACATCCTATGGAGAGGGCATGGACACTGGGATCGTCCGCAGCTACTAAAAACAACAGACAGCCCCGCTCCACAAAGGGGGCAGTAAAGCAATAGCAAAGAACTACAGACCAATTGCGCTAATGTCCCATATCATAAAAATATTTGAAAGGGTTCTAAGAAACAAGATCGCCACCCATCTTGATACCCATCAATTGCACAACCCAGGACAGCATGGGTTTAGAGCAGGCCGCTCCTGTCTGTCCCAACTACTGGACCACTACGACAAGGTCCTGGATGCTCTAGAAGATAAACAGAATGCAGATGTTATATACACAGATTTTGCAAAAGCCTTTGACAAGTGTGACCATGGTGTAATAGCAGGAGAGAGTGGGGACTACTCTCCTAGATATTAAGCTAGAATATTGCTAGTACTAGAGAGGTAGGGAGAGGGAGGGGAGGGATCGGGAGGGAGATGGGGGAGAGGAGGTATAGAGAGTGGGAGAGGGAGGTATAGAGAGTGGGAGAGGGAGGTATAGAGAGGGGAGGGTGTGTGTGTGAGAGGGAGAAGGGGAGGTATAGAGAGGGGGGGGGAGAGCGGAGGGGGAGATAGGTTTCAGAAGTTTGGTCTACTCTCCTAATATTAATCTAGGATTTTGCTAGTACTAGTTGGCTACTCTCCTAATATTAATCTAGGATTTTGCTAGTACTAGTTCTATAACTGGATAGTGATACCAAAAGGTATAGAGAGAGTGTGTACTCACCTAATTGTACTCACCTAATTGTGGTTGCAGGGGTCGAGACTCAGCTCCTGGCCCCGCCTCTTCGCTGTCTGCTACTGGGTCTCTGCTCTCCCTGCTCCATGAGCTTTATCATACCTTGTCTTAAAACTATGTATGGTTCCTGCCTCCTATATCCTTCTCTAGTCCATTCCACTTCCTGACTACTCTGGCTGAAGAAATGTTTCCTGACATCCCTTTGACTCATCTGAGTCTTCAGCTTCCAGTTGTGTCCCCTTGTTTCTGTGTTCCCTCTCTGAAACAACCTGTCACTATCTACCTTGTCAATTCCCCGCAGTATTTTGTATGTCGTTATCATGTCTCCTCTGACCCTTCTTTCCTCCAGTGTTGTTAGTCCTATTTCCCTCAACCTTTCTTCATAAGACAGACCCCTGAGTTGTGGAACTAACCTTGTCGGAAACCTTTGCACTTTCTCTAGTTTCCTTACGTGCTTGACCAGGTGTGGGTTCCAGACTGGTGCTGCATATTCTAGTATGGGCCTGACGTACACGGTATACAGTGTCTTGAACGATTCCTTGTTAAGGTAGCGGCGCTAATCTAAGGTTTAGACGCCCATATGCTGCCGCAGTTATCTGGTTGATGTGTGCCTCCGGAGGACGTGCTTGGCGTTATACTCACTCCAAGGTCTTTCTCCTTTGCCGAGGTTTGTAGCCTTTGTCCGCCCTAGCTTGTACTCTGTCAGCGGTCTTCTTTGCCCTTCTCCGATCCTCATGACTTTGCATTTGGAGGGATTGAATTCGAGAAGCCAACTGCTAGACCAGATGTCGAGCTTGTCCAGGTCTGTTTGCAGCCCTGCCTGGTCCTCTTCCGATGTGATTCTCCTCATTATTTTCACATCATCCGCGAATAGAGACACTTCTGAGTCTATCCCGTCCGTCATGTCATTTACATATACCAGGAATAACACTGGTCCTAGGACTGACCCCTGCGGTACACCGCTCGTCCAGGGGCCCACTGTGATACCTCGCCACGCACCATGACCCGTTGTTGCCTCCCTTTGAGGTATTCCCTGATCCATTCCCGTGCCCTTCCTGTTATACCTGCTTGTTCTTCCAACTTCTTTACTAATCTCATGTGAGGAACTATGTCGAAGCCTTCCTGCAGTCCAGGAAAATGCAATCAACCCACCCTTCTCTCTCCTGCCTTACCTCTGTTACTTTATCATAGAACTCTAGGAGGTTTGTTACACAGGATTTGCCTTCCCGGAATCCATGCTGTCTGGTGTTTATTATCCTGTTCCGCTCAAGGTGTTCCACCATTCTTTTCCTGATGATTTTCTCAGGACTTTGCACACTATACATGTAAGTGACACCGGTCTATAGTTTAGTGCCTCTTTTCTGTCTCCTTTTAACCCTTTGACTGTCGGAGACCTTTCTGAAACTGTCATTCTATGTCGGGAAATATTGAAAAAAAAAAAAATTATTTTTCTTACCAAAATGTTAGGATTATTTTGCTGATTGTTTTAAGCCTAAAAAATTTTTTTGCCATCAGTACTTACCGAGATATGGAGCGTAAAGTTGGCACATTTGAGCTGCGATGGCAACATCGGCGAATTCCGCTGACTCGGTAAACTTCTGTTTACTTCCATTCGTAGATTTCTTGTTTTTTTCACTATTTTCTTTTTATGTAACTTATGTGGCCTGTGAGACCACAGTAAGGTGCAATGTATATATATACACTCGTTGTTTGCACCACAATAACTTACAAACAATGGTATGTTTATATTGTTTACAAAACTTGTTTACACAAACAAACAACGACAAAAAATGTTCATTACTATTGTTCTATAATATATATACATATGTACACTCACTGAACACTTTCCTAGAACTCCTGCAGCTTGTGGAACTCTTTGAAACATGGGTATAAGCACAGTGGTACTTTACACTCCTCACACATAAAGCGAGTGTCTCTCGTGTTTGTGGGCGTTTTTGTGGAATGTTTACAGACAAAACACCTCTTCTGAGCATTTTTCTTGAGAGTAGTAGGGCACTTGTATGGGTAGTGATCACCAGGCCTCATACGAGAGGGCATGTGTTGATAATTTCGTGGGCGCTGGTCTATTGCAGGTGTTGCTCCTTGGTACTTGAATATTATTTGTCTGATGACTGACAAACAAAATTCACCATATTTGGGTTTGTTGTTGGTCTTCAACTTGTACATGTTATAAGCATTCAGCATGGAAATGTCAAGAAGATGGAAAAAGAGTTTTATGTACCACTTATAACTTTTGCGTACACAATCAGCAAACCCAATCTGCATGTCACATTTGTCCACTAAAGCATATTGAGGTTGTAGTCCATCACAGCTGCAGGTTTTAGAATGGGTTCATTGGTCTCTCTATTCTGTCTTCCACTGTCTACCATTTCATGTCTGTGAACTGATGTCCAACAATGTGACATCACGTTTGTCTTGCACCGAAATGCCATGATATCATTGGCAGCAAACACCTGCACTTCCCCTCTACGAGTGCCAGCGTCAAACCTAGGCATATGTTTACGATTTGCACGCACTGTGCCACCAAAGTCTGTCATGTTCACTCGCAAGAAATCACTGAGTAAAGGGCTCGTGTACCAGTTATCATTTATAATAATGCCTGCAAGATATGGTTCCATCATTGTTCTAACCACATCACCAGAGATCCCCAATAACTTTATGGTATCTCTCAATGTAATACTGCCAGTGTAACAATTAGATCCAGAACCAGACCACTTTTGCAATCACACAGTACAAATAACTTTATACCAAAAGCGTTTCCTCTTGCTTGGTATATACTGCTTGAGCGCGTCTGCCTTTGAAAAAAATCAAAGACTCATCAATAACAAGCTTCCTGAAGGGATAAAAATACATACAACACTTTTGTTTCAGGTACATGAACACATTCTTATCTTATATAACCTGTCGTTTCTGTCAGGCCTGGTTTTATCAGAAAAGTGAAGCATACAACAGTATCAAAAAGCGATTCACTGGTATAATATCACTAAAACCTGGGGTTGAAATCAGGCGTTCTGTCGACCAGTATGTGGTGACAGTGTGCTTATAAACATGTGGCATAAGCATTATTGTGGCAAAGAACAAGTACATCTCTGCCACAGTTGTGTCCTTCCACTGGTGTAGCCGTGAATTTGGTGAAAGAAATATGTTTGCCATGGTGTACTCATAGTATGTGTTGCTTTCCTGACAATAATGTCCATCAGGGGTTCATCGAAGAATAACTGAAAGCATTCCAGTTCAGTAGCATTGTTCCCAAGTGTACACGATGGCTATTCCACTTTGTGCTTCATCAAAGTCATGGGGGTTGGGAACAAATTGTCCCCTGCCAATCCCAGATACCGGTCTGCTGGTGCGTACTGGATATTGACAGGTGGTTGTGGTTGTGCAGGTTGTGGTTGTGCAGGTTGTGGCTGTGCAGGTTGTGGTTGTGCAGGTTGTGGTTGTGCAGGTTGTGGCTGTGCAGGTTGTGGTTGTGCAGGTTGTGGAAGTGTGGGGGTGGTTGATGGTGGTTGTGCTGAGTTAGCAGCGTGGGTAGCAGCGTGGCCCCCTCGTGGTGGCACATGACTCATGCCACTGCCACACCACCACTACCACCACCTGCCCCCCGCACATTCGCATCCCCATTGTAACAATATCGTCATCTTCACTATCAATTCGTGGTGTAGGGCCAAGAGATGTACTCCGAGATTTACTCCTTTTCCTTGGAATAGCATATGGCACCTCCAGAACGCATGCTGCGTCGTACATACTGCCGCTTCACTGGAGAATAATCTCCCTCACTGTAAGCCACTAGAACTGCTTTCAATAAACTTTAATACTGTTCATCAACACACTGCTCATCAGAGTCTTCTACACGGGAAATAGTTTCCTCTTTCGTTCTTACAGGTGAACGTGAATGAACGACCCAGCACCAGAGGTGGAAGGCTGTGGGTCATCTGGGTTTTCATCACTAATTATGTTATCCTGGGCACTGCTTTCGGTCACACCCTCTTGAAAACCATGGAATTCACTTTCACTGGCACTTCCATCGCTGTTAGAACTATCACTTGGGAAGAAGGCCTCAATTGCCGGGAGTGAGGTACTTCTTACCGCCAGGCATGGTGAACAAGGACTACAAACATGGCGCTCCCACAATGCACCACTGGGTCCCCGATTTTTCATACTGCGCACACCACCACGCAGACCCATTCTCTCACATGTAGGCCTATCAGCTTTCTCCCTTCATTTGAACAGCTGGGTAGGCGTATAAATACGTCCGAAACATTGGCTCGTAAGACGTAAAATTCGAAACAGTCAAAGGGTTAAAAAGGGGACTACGTTGGCCTTCTTCCATACCTCAGGTAGCTGCCCAGTTTCAAGGGATTGTTGAATATTGTGTAAGTGGCACACTCGTACCTCAGCTCCTTCCCGAAGAACCCCCCGGGAATTTGCCCCGGACCATGCCTTTGAATCGAGGTCACTGGTAACTGCTTCACTTCCTCCTCAGTTTTTATGCCCTCAGCACTTGGTCATCCCTTTTGGTGACGAACCATGTCCTGTCTACAACTGCCTTCCTTCCTCCATTGAATACTTCCTTAAACCTAAAAGTTGGGCTCCTCACATACCTCTTGATCATTACTTGTGGGTTCCCATCTTCTCCCCCTCAGCCTTATCACCTGGTTTGACTGTTGTCTTCCTTCTGATGTGACTGAACATGTTTGGCCCGGCCCAACTTTCGTTCTATGTCTTTTTCGTACTTTTTTCGGGCCCCCCCTCCGTACTTGTGCATCTCGTTTCTAGCTCTTCTACTAATCTCTTTGTTTACTTGGGTTTTTTTCCTTCTGTACCGTTTCCATTCTCTGATACTCGTTCTTTGTTCCCTCCCTTTGGAAACCCAAAGGGGGCTTTTTCCCGGCCTTCCCATTTAAACATTTGCCTCTGTGTATAAACCGTTCCTCTGCCTCCTTGCACTTTCCCCTACGTATTCCATGTTCATTTATTGTCAGTCCTTCCATTTCCCTTTCCACTGGATGTCCTGCAGGAATTTCCCCAGCCCGTGTAGTTTCCTCAAAGTCTGGTTTACTCTATCGGTTGTTTCCCCTCTCCACCAGCTCTACAATGTACTCAAATAAGCACCATATGGTCACTGGCTCCCAGGGGGCCTCGTGCGTTATGTCTTCAATATCTGAGCTGTTAAAGGGTAATAAAAAGGGTCCAGTCTTGCTGGTTCATCTTCTCTCCTCTCTCTGGACGTGTCCCTGTGTGCGTGTGTGTGGGTGTGTGGAGCGTATGTGTGTGTGGTGGGAGGATTCGGGGTTTGGGGAAATGGTTGGGGGGCACTAAATAAGCCCCTGGGCCCAAAGAAAGCTCCTAGTGCCAGACCTTTGGTAAAGAAAGTGAGAACACGTGGGTTTAAGAATGTAGCAGGCATGCAGGGAGTGTACAAGCAGGGTTCAATCAGGGGTGTTGAGGGATGCAGGGGTTTAGCAGGCATGCAGGGAGTGTAGCAGGCATGCGGGGGGTGTAGCAGGCATGCAGGGAGTGTGGGCATGCAGGGGGGTGGGCATGCAGGGGGGTAAGCAGGCATGCAGGGTGTAACAAAGGGATGCAGGGAGTGTGAGGGATGCAGGGATGTAGCAGGCATGCAGGGGAGTGTAGCAGGCATGCAGGGAGTGTAGCAGGCATGCAGGGGAGTGTGGGAGGCTGGGGAGTGTAGCAGGCTGCAGGGAGTGTAGCAGGCATGCAGGGGTGTAGGGCATGCAGGGGGGGGCATCCCCGGGGGGGTCAGGCTCCCGGGGGGTGACAGGCTGCGGGATTAAACGGGGATGCGGGGGTGTGGGGCATGCGGGGGGGGTGGGGGGGGCAGGCATGCAGGGAGGGGAGCATGCAGGGAGTGAAAAAGGGGGTGCAGGGAAGTGCCCCCCGGGTAAGGACTTTTAACCCCAAAATTTCCCTTTTGGGGCGGGTTCCCCCTTCCCCAAAAAAAAGGGTCTTTTCCCCCCCCCCTCCCTCCCTCTCTTCCATCCAGCAACATCAGCCCCTTTAAAAAAAGGTAAGTCCCCGATAGAGTTCATTCTTTTTTGCTTTAAAAAACTATCTTTAAAAAATTTTTTTTTTAAATTCCCGGGTTTTTTGGAACGGATTAATTGAATTTCCATTATTTCTTATGGGAAAATAGTTTTGGGGTTTTTCCCCTTTTTTGGGTTTTGCCGATCCATCTGGGGATTAAAATCGAAAACCGGGTGACTGTATATACGTTCTTACCCTTCTTTCCCCCCCAAAATTTGAAAAAAAAAAAAAAATTTTTTTATAGAAATGAAAAAACACATTTTTTAAGTGTTATAGGATTCGTATACAAGCCTCCAGATGCAACGTCCCAACAATTCCCCGGAAACAGCTTCTGAAAATTGACCCCAAGCCTGGAAAACCTTCAGCCCCCCCCCCCAACATCTTGCTCCAAGGGGGGCCCCCAACCCCAAAGGGACCTAAAATGGAGAATTTCAAATAATGTGGTAGCAGAATAACACCAGGAGGCAGCTCAGATGGCTTCCCCACACACGACTTTTAAATCTCTGCACCAAAATTCACCTTAAACCCCCAAATAATAGAGCCACAAGATTGGAGAATACACTGGACCTCATCTTCACTAACTTTTTTGATCTGTTTTGGGAAAATCATCATATCAAAAAAAATATATTCAGATCACAATATAATGAGGTCCCCACATGCATGAGGAAAGGCCCTCGACAAAA
>WNWK01056119.1:0-11088 GCA_009830355.1 Cherax destructor
CTGTTGTTCAGTCTTATTATTGTTTGTAACTAGTTTGAGGGGGGGTAGTAGGTGGGGTTTGAAATATAAAGTTACTTATGTGGTAATATATGTTGCCTTATTAACAGTCATATTATGATCTCATGTTTCATGAGGCGGGTGTTTTCATATTAGAGGGCTGGGTTTTGCAGCCTTGTTGTGACATATGCAGTCAATTATTTTAAGTTGTAATGTACTCTTTCTAAATAAAATAAAAAAAAAAAAACAAGGTTGAAGAGGTTACGAACCACCACAGTCGGTCCATTGTAAATTATGTTAGTTAAATGGGTTCTGAAGATGAGAACAAGGTGAGCACACAAACACAGATAAAATAGTTTATACCTGTCAATTAATCCTGTGTCAATTGTATAATGTACTTTGTAAAAATTAGAGTTGGCCAGTCATCATTAGGCTTATAATCCACTCTGCGCCAACCACATGCAAGAAAATAACCTAACGGATGTTTCCGGTTCTTTCTTAGCGTTCAGGTACTTCCTTCCTCACCAGATGTCTCTAATTAGTGCTTACCCTGCGAGGACAACGAACGTTTGTGCCGAACGAAGAATGGATCGCGCTGGAGGTCTGTCATTCTGGAAAGGGGTACGAGGGCCCAAAGTGTGTCTTCTTAAAGAGATTGCGGTGGCAACGGCGATGATTTGGGAAAATAATTTTCAATCAAGGTTTATCATTAAAACACCTTACAGCTGTTTCATAATTTCATAAAAACAAATAAATAAGTACGAAGAATAAATAGTCACTTTACTCTGGCTGAAATAAATCACAAATTATCTTCAATTAAAAGAGGAAACTTGTTACGAGGCTTTAGTCCTCACTAGACCGACCCAAATGTTTCCCAAGTGAGGATTATATGAAAGAAGGTAAGAGAGATGAATAAGGCTATTAATTCTAAGGATCAAATGGAGAGAGTAAAGCTCCGGTTGTCTTGTAGGATTAAAGTGAAAAAAAGGGTCTTAGGAATGTGTGATTTTTAATGTGTAAGTAATCATAAAAAGCAATTGTTATAGATTATCTTTTAAGACAATAAATTTTATATAAAGTGGAAGTTGGCATAAATGTTTCCTAATGACAAAGTGTTTTCGGAGATTCAGAAGAGATGTAGAAGCCGGTGGAGCAACTTGGAAAGCTGTGTAAATGAAGAAACTCGGAAGCAACCATCATGATTACACTGCAGAAGCCTAGATAATGGAATATTTAAGGTCACCTTCATAGCAGTATGGGAGTAGATGTGTCACAGCAGAATGCAGGGAAAGTAGGAATGCTGTGGAGTCTGCAGCCAAGTGTTTGTCACTGAAAATAAAAAGCTGCTTAAATTAAAGTATAATAGTGCTGACGCTTTTGTCCATTTGCGAGTTGTGGGCTCTGAATGATGGCAGGGAGGGAGGGAGAACAGCTGTAAGAGTGTCTTACGATTAGAAGACGAAGACTCGAGCCTCCACCACTTTGTGTGCTGAACGACCCATAACTGGTTCAGTGTTTCACAAATATAATATCAACAATAATAATTTGATTGTTGCAGCGAGGAGGCTGAAGGCAGTGCAAATGTTGGTTTGTGAGGCCACTGTGTGAATGCTACGTAGAGAATATGAAGCAAAGACATTCAAAGACGCTCTAGTTGTATGTTTAAATTTAAAGAGCGGGTGAGGTATGAACCTAAGCATCCAGCAGACAACGAATAGTTTTTGGGCTTTGATGTGCTGTTAGAGTGTCAACATATGAAAATTTATGAAGAGATTTAGGGAGAATAGCTACCAGCACACGAGTCTCGGAGATCGGAACCACAGTCCCTCTCCCTCTTCCTCACCCTCTCTCTCTCTCTCTCTCTCTCTCTCTCTCTCTCTCTCTCTCTCTCTCTCTCTCTCTCTCTCTCTCTCTCTCTCTCTCTCTCTCTCTCTCTCTCTCTCTCTCTCTCTCTCTCTCTCTCTCTCTCTCTCTCTCTCTCTCTCTCTCTCTCTCTCTCTCTCTCTCTCTCTCTCTCTCTCTCTCTCTCTCTCTCTCTCTCTCTCTCTCTCTCTCTCTCTCTCTCTCTCTCTCTCTCTCTCTCTCTCTCTCTCTCTCTCTCTCTCTCTCACCACCTAACTCGCAATCAGGAAAATAAAAATTATAAATTCTCGTGCCATTATACGATTAACTGACCAATGAAGGTTGAGATGAAAGCACTAACCTCGTCAGTGAAGCACCTGTTGAGTGTCTTGTTGTCCTGCAACACACTATTCATATTAAACCAGAACAATTAATAATGCTCTCCAATATTTCGTAAGTCGTGTTTTTCTCTGCCTTTGTGGATTACGAAACGCAGTTCGATCCGGATTTGATTCTTCGATCCACATTTGGCATGTCTAGCTTTTGTTTTTATGGAGTGTGTCAGAATGAGTTGTGAGGTGGAGTGAGTTGTGAGATAGAGTTGTGAGGTAGAGTTGTGAGGTAGAGTGAGTTGTGGGGCAGAGTGAGTTGTGAGGTAGAGTGAGTTGTGCGGTAGAGTGAGTTGTGAGATAGAGTTGTGAGGTAGAGTTGTGAGGTAGAGTTGTGAGGTAGAGTTGTGAGGTAGAGTTGTGAGGTAGAGTTGTGAGGTAGAGTTGTGAGGTAGAGTGAGTTGTGCGGTAGAGTGAGTTGTGGGGCAGAGTGAGTTGTGAGGTAGAGTTGTGAGGTAGAGTGAGTTGTGCGGTAGAGTGAGTTGTGAGATAGAGTTGTGAGGTAGAGTTGTGAGGTGGGAGTGTGTTTAAATGGGTTAGTAGAGATGAAATGGTAATGGGGTGAGGCAAGTATGATGTCTTTGATTCTGGCAGATGGTATGGCGTTGTTTTGAGGTCTTGTAAATGGATGGTCATGCGGGGGAGGAATGGATGGTCATGCGGGAAGGAATGGATGGTCATGCGGGAAGGAATGGATGGCCATGCGGGGTAGAAATGGATGGTCATGCGGGGTAGAAATGGATGGTCATGCGGGGAGGAATGGATGGTCATGCGGGGTAGAAATGGATGGTCATGCGGGAGGATGGAACGGAGGGTTATGCAATATCGCTGACCCAGGCGCACATGAGAGGAGACTGTGACAGATGTCAGCCATGTTGTCTTGAATGTCGACGTGTTCGTCCTGTTATTGTCCTTGGGAAGGTCTGTTGTGCCCACACACCCAACACATACACACACACGCACACACACACACACACACACACACACACACACACACACACACACACACACAGCACACACAACACACAAAACACACACACAAACACACACACACACACACACACACACACACACACACACACACACACACACACACACATCTCACACCTGCTACGAACACACATATACAAATAATAATAAATAGGCCCCGGTGGCCTGGTGGCTAAAGCTCTTGCTTCACGCACGGAGGGCCCGGGTTCGATTCCCGGAGGGGCGGAAACATTTTGAAGTGTTTCCTACACACACACACACACATACAACAGGCCTAGTGTCTACTCGACATGTGCGTAGGACAAAATGGTAACTAACACACAAACACAGGAGCTACAACTCGACCCCTGCAATCACAAACAGGTGAGTATACACACAATACTGAGAAGGATTAATGATGTGGACGAGGACAGATTGAGAGACGGACGAGGACACATCTGGATATTAAAAACACAGTTGAGGCACAGGGATGTTAGGAAGTATTTATTAAGCTTAGAGTAGCCAGTAAGTAGAACGACCTGAAGAATGAGGTGGTGGAGTTTCAATAAGAGGTATGATAAGGCTCACGAAGCCAGGAGTTGCGACGAACGAAGAAACGGGGCCAGGAGCTGAGACTAGGCCCCTGCAACTACATGTATGCGAGTACACGCGTAATAATGAACATGAATAAAACACCCAACACAAATACTATCATATCATTTTAAAGTAACAGTCATCAAGGAACCCCTCGCCTCCATTCCAAGTATCAAGACACACAATCCCAGAACTTAAAACAAACCTGAAGTGAATGAAAAGTTGTGGTTATGTCTAAACTGGAACAGAAGTAAACAAATTGAACAGCTGAGGGAGCACATAAAATGACGAGAATCTCGAGTAAAAGGAACAAGTGAGTCCATAAGTAAGGCAATCCAATTCTTAATCATGTTCCTAGCCTATATATTTCTTCTATAGATATCAGCAATCTTTCCTTCAGGGTTAACCTCATCCTCCCACACATACACAATGATTCGAGAACACCCATATACTGCTCTCTTTCCCTCTACCAATCCCTCTCTGACTACACTATACACACACAAATTATAATTGCTCCATATTGTCCCCCCAGGCACGAAGTACGTACAGATTTGCAGTAAAACTTTTCCATGGCACGTACAACTTTTCCATGGCACGTACAAGCTGTAGCGCACCATAGGTACGTTGAAAATTATATAAAATACCGATAAGTTGATGATTCAGACACATGTGCAATAGTTCTCTATCTTTATTGTTGAAACTTTTCGCCTACTGATGAAGCCTACCGCGTAGGCGAAACGTTTCATCAATAAAGATAGCCAAGTGTTGCACATGAGTTTTAATGAGCACCATCAATGGCATGCAGCACATGTATACAGGTGTACAACTTAAGCACAAATTATACATAGTATCAAGCACAACTTGGACATGTATTATGAACTAGCACACATCACAGACATGAACTTTGTACATAGAGTTCTTGGATTACATACTAGAGTAGTTTCTTTCTCTACTAGTTTTTTAAGTGGTCCGTCTAGGTAAGAGGCGATTGAGTTTCCCTGTCTCCTAATATGTTTATTTTTCCCCTATAATCTTCCGTGTCAATAATTACTATCGCATTTTCAGAAAAAGCAAATGCGATAGTAATTATGGACAAAGAAAATTATAGGGAAAAATAACTTATTAGAAAACAGGGGATCTGAGGTGCCCCTTAAGGCCTCTTTGGCCCATAAGCTTTTTCAGTACGATCTCACGAGACAACAATTTCCAAACAGACACTAAGATTGACTTTACTGAACCATCAGAATTTTCAGGTTTTTGTTTTATAACAACGAACTTGAAATGACACAGGCTTCATCCCCGCGTAATATTAAAAGTTCTCATGGAAATTGTATATTTTTAATAGGAATTAATTACCCACCACTCCTGCCTATTCGTCCCTCTGATCACACATCACAATACTCTTTTATGTTACTTTGGTAACCCACTACCACTACCTCAGTGTTTATTAATTATTAATCCCATATACTTTCTATCCCAGAATTTTAGCAAACTCTGTCTATACGTCTTAAATGACTTTTTTAAATTTTGCATGTTTTTCCTACATAATTTGTTAGTTAAAATTTTCATTAATTTAAAAACAAATCATAGCCAACGAATCATAGCCAATGGCAGGTCTTGCTGACCTGCCATTGGCTCAGCAAAATGAAGCAGTGAAGAAGGATGGGTCTCCTCTCCTACTGATGATTATTGACCCTGTCTCTATAATTGGTGATATCGCTGCAGTATTTGGATCGATGGTGACTTCATTGCGAATTCAGTTTGGTGATGGGAGTTCTGGTTGGTTAACATACAGGTTTGATTGGTCCAACTTGTCATCTATGTTCCACTGATGGTAGTGCTATATGAGAGTGAGAAGCCTTGGCAACACAGACCTACAAAGGCTGTGTTTCAAGTAATATATTCCATCAGAGCGGCACCCTTTTGGAATCAAGCTCCACGTATTGTTTCTATGGAAACTGAATACCATTGGACCAACTATTACATATGTGAAATGGAACAGCTTTTTAACTTATTGACTCTGTAGAGCTCTGACACGGAGGCAAAACAGATGATGCTAAGTCTTGGTGTAGAACACACAATATACTTAAATGACTTGTTTACTAGTCCATATACAAGTCATTACTTACACATAATGGGGTTGGTGTCTGTAGCACCGTAAACTTAAATAAAAAGATGTACGTCACACTTCACATGAAGAGGAACAAGAGGTTATGTGCAGAGCTTGCACGTCACTTGACGTCACTTGCACGTCACTTGCACGTCACATTTATCTTGTCATTGCTGAACTGGCACGATAAATGTGACGTACACATGTTAACTATCGTTCAATACGTACGTACATGACGTACACATGCTGACCAACGCGAACACTGACAGCTGAATGAGTCCGATTAGCCTAAACAAAGCTGACCAAGTGACTGACGGAGAGGTAGTGAAGCGTCATGCTGTTATAAGCTGCAATACAAACAAGAAGCTTGGGGAAAAATTCGACATACAAACAAGTGCAGTGGAATGTGTCAAGAATCACTCTAGTGGTACGTAAAGCTTTCTCTTTCACATTGTAGGATAATTCCAGTGAGGAATGATAAAAACTGCAATGTTATTACTTACCTGTCAGTAGTATCGGCGACCACGTCCATCATACGAGCGTAGCTGAGACCATAGATTATATTTTAAGATGTTCATCTAGTAGACATTCTTTAATATGTATTTCAAAGGCAATATAATATTTTGTGTTTTAAAGGCAATATAATATTTTGTGTTTTAAAGGCAATATAATATTTTATGTTTAACAGATGATTAGTTAAATAGGTAGTATTATAATGGGAATGAATGGGGGAGTAATTAGAGTAGCAAAGTATTCTAACAGTAACCTGTCTTGGACTCTGGTTCTCCTTATTACTTACACGTACAGTTATTTTCCTGTGCCTGAAAACAAATCTTACTAGGTACTTACTTTAGATCTGTTTTGAGACAAGTAACTTGTTATGGGGAATATCAAGCAAAGTTCTTCACTGACGTGGAAAACAATAACTGTTAAGAGTGTAAGCAGAGTGATATACACAAGTCTCCTACTCTGCTTCTAAGACCCAGCTCTCTCTCTCTCTCTCTCTCTCTCTCTCTCTCTCTCTCTCTCTCTCTCTCTCTCTCTCTCTCTCTCTCTCTCTCTCTTACAGAACTTCCTGTATATTGCTCTAATTGGACACTGTCTATCAGAGATACTTGGTCGGCTGGCCAGATACAGCTCTATAACGCTATACCGACGAGAGAGAAGTGTTGAATCACTTCAACTTGGTGGGTTCATGAGCAAGCTATAGTGCCAGTCTAGGTTAGAGAGCTATAGTGCCAGTCTAGGTTAGAGTATAAATGAGAACAAGTCCCTCAACTCTTACATACTATTTTTTGTGTTTTGTTTTTGGTATGGTTTGGGTTTACTATTTTTTTAAACCACATGGCACGATTTGCAACTCTTAAAGGCAATTGTTCATTATCCTAATTTTCACATATAACTCACACTTGGGAAACTGTAAACGGTCCGTCTTGGGCCTTCGTCAGTTGTAACTTGATAATAGTCCATAACGAACCGAAACGTCATCTAGGGTGTCCTCGCTTAAGTAAAGGTTCTTTGTGAATCGTTATAGCCATTATCCTCCTTTAAAACGAAAACGCAGGATGGATTTTATATTCTGTAATATGTTCACCCCATCTTACCGTAGCTTATCTTTAAGGTAAAATTAATTAGACAGTGACGTTATGATGTTCGGAACACCTGATTGATTATTCGATTAGTGGAGTCACAAGCTACTGGCACCAGTGTCTGTACAGGAACAACTTTTGTCCTCTCCTACATATAAACCACATTTTTTAAAAGGGGATGGACCGGTAAGCCAGCAGAAGGCCTTCATCAGATGACCAAAAGCTCCAGCTGCGGGTCACCATAAAAAGAGGGGCGAACATTTTTGGACTAATAAAGAAAGGAACATTGAAAATTTATGGAAAAAAAATGTTTTCTTACTGAAAAATGTTCCATAATTCTGGCAACAAGTTGATGTAATCAGTTTGTTTCTATCATATTTCTAAGTATGTTTTTTTCTTAAATGTATTTTTTTGGTTCTTGCTCTCATAAAAAAAAACATGATGACAATTAATGTTTTTTCTCCCAAAATTACGATTTTTATGGTTGTTTCATTCAAAATACACTACATAGCAATATCTCTGAGGACTCCATTCAAATGCAGGGGACTCATGACAGCTCAGTCGCCTGTCGGAAGCAGCAAGTGTTGACGTATGCAACATGACAGCTCAGTCGCCTGTGGGGAAGCAGCAAGTGTTGACGTATGCAACATGACAGCTCAGTCGCCTGTGGGGAAGCAGCAAGTGTTGACGTATGCAACATGCTCAGATCTGGTGCGCCATAACCATAAAGTTTTACAGAAAACAATATATAACTCAGAAATAAGTTATTGACATTATGATCCATTTTTAAAAAAAAAAAAAAGTATTAATAGGAGTGTCATGATTTTTTGCACACATTAATGAGTAATGATGGTTCTACAAACACCTTGGGAGGATTTGCGATATTTTTTACAGCTTTGTTTTTATTGATTTTTTTTCTAAAAAAAAATCAAACTTAAACATTTTTTATGCAATTTATTGACATTTTTCGCTGAAACGGATTGGGTTAACGATTATGAAGCCTTTATCTTTCATCTGATGTCAACTAGAGCATTGTACATCTTCCCAATTTTGT
Source organism: Cherax destructor (assembly GCA_009830355.1). Taxonomy (NCBI): domain Eukaryota; kingdom Metazoa; phylum Arthropoda; class Malacostraca; order Decapoda; family Parastacidae; genus Cherax; species Cherax destructor. The sequence continues at coordinate 8,545 of WNWK01056119.1, forward strand.
AGAAAAAGGAGAGTTTTATGCCCTACAGAATTTTGCACAATTTATTTTTTTCTATCTAACTTTAAGTCAAAAAGTCACTGCACACACGGTGTGTAAGTTTTGAAATTCTGCATAAATCACTAAAACTTTCATTGAAATTGGACAAAAAAAAATTAATGATTTCGTTCGCCACTCCTGACCAGCGTCTGGAAACACTTGTCTTGTTTCCTGAGAAACCTTACCTAACCTAACCTAACCTAACCTTACCTAACCTAACCTGTCCTAGTGAATGTGACCCGTCAACTGTAACTCCTTGGCTCTCTGTCTGATGCAGCCCATCGACTTGTGTTAGTGACAGAATGGTAAATGGAAAATACACATGATATACACTGTGCAGCCACATACACAACATGTTATAAAATACTTTATGAAATTCTAGCTTTAACTTAAAACTATTTATATATATTCCAACATAAGAAATATATTTTAATGCAGAGATTAGATGGGTCAACACATTGTATATCTTGTATTATTATTATAATTATAACTAAGCGCTAAACCCATAAAGGTCACACAGCACTGCAGGGTAGGGAGAAGAACAGTGCATAGTAAGGATGCTGAGCAGTGCCACAGGAAATATAATCAAAGTCAGTGTAATTTAAATCTTGTAAAAAGTGGAAAGAAACCAGCTCTGTATCAACACAAATATACCAGAAACATATAATGAGGTGTGAGAGCATAATGTTTATTTCACCACGAGTAGCAGCCTAACAATATGTAATTATACAACAAACATTGGTGAGGTTTGTTGTGTAGGCACTGTTCACGGTACACTGTGTCAGGGAACAACACGCACTAACATTGGTGAGGTTTGTTGTGTAGGCGCTGTTCATAGTACACTGTGTCAGGGAACCATACGCACTAAAGGCATGTGCAAATTTAATAGCTAATAAAGAATAAAAACATTGTTAATTATCACAGGAAAGTATTGACATCTGTGTACTGAAGGGTATACACCTAGATGTGTGTATCTCCTAGAGTACACATGCTGAGAATTTATATTGATCTCTAAACCATACCACGGGTGGGGTTAGAACCCGCGATCAGAGAGTCTCAAAACTCCAGACCGTCGCGTTAGCCAGCTACCTTCCTATGGTGTAGAAATATACCTAGTTGGATGAATCTTATTGAAGCTAGCTGGCCCAGTGGCTAACGCGACGGTCTGGGTTTGACTCTCTGCAGCGAGTTCTAACCACCCGTCATTATTTTGCAATCGTGTCATTACGATTTCGTGAGTCGAGTTATATTGATCTCTACTTCGTAGATTAAATCATTCTTGTGGTCAGTACTGGTGACATTCAATAATAATGATCCTTGTGAAGTAGATAGGCTTTAAACCTAAAAATAATGCTCTCTTTTTATTATTTTCATGGAGAAGCGTTAAATACGTTAAGTCATTTAGCTCCTCAGGACAGATACTCATCTTTGATCCTAAGGAAAGGGGAGCTCTATTTCCTGGAATCAAGAGCCCTTCACTAGCGTCAATGAACTCCCCTTAAAGGAAGGAAGAGCCCTTATTACCTCCCATTCCAATTCCTACAGGTTTAGCGCTTCCCCACAAATGCAAAAATAATATAAAAAAAACCACAGTACTATATTAATATTAATATTATTATTATTACTATTACTATTGTTGTTATGTATAATAAAAAAATGTCCCAGATATTTATACAAGTTAGTAAAGAGTGTGTAAGGCGAGGTAGATCAACATGGAGCGTGCCACTCTTCTCCAGTTACTGGTGTAACCAGATTACTTCGCTGGTGTTTACACCCGTGAGTGATCTAAATTGCTGATAACACATTATCACCACTTTAGATTAATGACAAAAAAGAGCGAAGCTGCACGTTAATGATCAACACTGTGCAATAATGTGCTGATATAACAGTAAATAATAATAATAATAATAAATAATAATAATAATAATAATAATAATAATAATAATAATAATAATAATGAAATTCATGAGGACGAGAGATTTAATAATGAATACACAAAGACACAGATGGTTAGTTAGAGAGGCCTGTAGAAGGCCTCAGTCAGATGACCAAAAGCTCTAGCGACGGGTCATCATATGACTAAGACCAGCATCAGGAAACACTTGTCCTGTTTCCTGAAGAATCTTACCTACCATAACCTAAGAAAAAATGACCAACCGATTTTTAAAGATAACCAAAGTTCTTGTCATTGAGGTGAGAAGTTTGAGTAGCTTTAAATACAGGCAGGAAGTGAGTGGTAGTGAGTCAGACCTGTCTAGCATGGGCCAACAGGCCTATTTTAGTGTTCATTCTTATGTTCGTAAATTACAATACCGTGGTTAAAAAACATATCTACATCAACCTATGTTTTAGAGAAGAAACTTTATAGACATCAAAAACATTCTTTCTACAAACTTTTCGTTAAACGAAATTCCTAGAGAATATAAGTGGATTATACAGGAAGTATCAATAGGTTCGATTCAGTGGAGAAGCACAAGCGCAGTTTGTTAGATCAAGAGACCCTCACCA
>WNWK01056120.1:0-10000 GCA_009830355.1 Cherax destructor
GTAACTTTGCTCTGCTCGAGTGAGCTCTTCTTGCCACCTCAGCCAGTGTGTCCACCATTGCTATGTTGCTCTCTTCATATTCCTCTCTTGGCTTCCTGCAGTTCTGTTTTGGATTATACATTACTGCAATGACTACCATATGTTCCTCAGACTGAAGTGTACCTACTATGTAATCCCTGTCTCCAATCTCGGCCATGCCTTCCATTTCCTCAAATCTCCATTGGTGTTTTACGAGCAGTGCAACCCCTACTCCCCCTCTTCTCCTTCTATCTTTCCTCAGGTTCTGATATCCTGGTGGGAAGATTGCGTCTGTTATTGTCTCGGTGAGTTTCATTTCTGTGACTGCTATGATGTCTGGGGACTTCTCATTCTTTCATGCCACTCTTCATATTTGTTCATTATTCCATCTGCGTTCATGTACCAAACCTTCAACTACTTTTCTAAAACTGTGGTCCTGGTAGAATGTTGGGGTTGGGGGAGCGGGAGCCCTGGTGGGGGCTTATGGGGGGTTGCGGTGGGGGTGGAGTTTGTGATGAAGGGGTGGGGGCAGAGTGCCCATAGGGGTTGCTGTAGGGGTGGGGCTTGTGGTGTGGGGGTGGGGACAGAGGGAACAGTATGTGAGTGTTGGTTTAGATTGTTCAGTTGCCTTGGGGTTGACTTGGTTGGGTTCCTTCTGTGAATGTTTCTGGAGGATGTGTGTATCCTTCCACCTGGGTCTGGGTTCTTCTGCTCATCTTTGTCATTTCCTCTTGATCCTACTTTCGTCTATGTATCCCCTCTTTCAGTATCGTCCTTTCCTCTTGTGTTCTGTCTCGATCGTGGTACACTCTCTGGTACTCCAGTTTGTCCCTCAGTCGTGCTTTCTTCTGCAGGATCATGGTTTAAGCTGATTCTGCCGTGAAAATTACTTTGAGAGGCCGTTTTCTTCCCCTTGCAAACCACCCAATTCTCCAAAAATTTGTCACCTGGGTCATGTCGTCCTCACCTATTGCTTTCATGATACCTTCAATTGCTTTTTCCTCCTCCTGTTTTCTTTCATCATGGGTATTCCCTTTGACTTCATGGAGCCCGTATACAAAAACCGACCTCTCCCTTTCGGCCTCCCACTGCGTCTCGCATTGCGTCCTCTGAAGTGTTTGAGTTCCTTCCATCGGAGCATTCCTTCCTTCAATCCCTTCCCTGGCTGAAGCCCCTATGCTCATTGTTCTGTCTCTCCTGCTCAGCTGTTCCTGGACCTTGCAGGTGTCTGTTAGAGTCCCTGCATCTAGCAAAGCTCCTTCATTGTCCTCAGACCTCTCATTTGTTCCTAGTGTGCTCCTCGTCTTTGCCTTGGCCCCAAGTAGGTCTGATAGGGCCTCTGCATACAGTATAGTTTCTTTGCTCCCTACAGTCCCTTTGTCTGTGACTGATGTAGAAGATCCTGATGTTGTATCTGTACTGCCATTTTTCTCTTTAAGCTGTTTCAGGTTTTTCAGTTCCTCTTCTAAGCACTGTATCTTATTTTTTGCTGCTTTGGCTTGTAGCTCCCACTTCCTGCTCTCTGCAGCTATCCTCTCCTCCATTTTCGTGCCAAGCTCATCTAGTTTCCTTCCCCAGTCCTCCTCCCTTTTTTTGAGCTCTGCCTCCCAAACTTTCCTCCCAGGTTCGTCCACCAGACCCTACCCAGTGTGTGTATGTGTGTGTGTGTGTGTGTGTGTGTGTGTGTGTGTGTATGTGTGTGTGTGTATGAAAACAAGTGTTTAGAAATACACTTATATACCAGATATAAAAATACCGATTAGTTGGGATATCTCCCGATTAACTGGTACATCACCTAATTAGCACTCAACAGGGGTACCTAATTACCATACATATGGAACAATCCCGAGTATTTTAATCAGATATTGCTTGGGTATGTAAGGGATGACATGAATTTAAAAAGTTTCAGAACATAAAAGAGGGACGCTTGATGCTTGAAGTTCCTAAACCTGTACTCCCTGGAATGCAGGCATTAGAGATACATTATTATATACACTTGGAAAATCCTAGAGGGATTAGTACCAAATTTGCACACGAGTGTCACTCCCTACGAAAGCAAAAGACTCGGCAGACGATGTAACATACCCCCAATGAAAAGCAGGGGTGCCACTAGCACGTTGAGAGACAACACAATAAGTGTCAGGGGCCCAAGACTGTTCAACTGCCTCTCAGCATACATAAGGGGGATTACCAATAGACCCCTGGCTGTCTTCAAGCAGGCACTGGACAGGCACCTAAAGTCGGTGCCTGACCAGCCAGGTGTTGGACTGCGTGCGGCCAGCAGTAACAGCCTGGTTGATCAGGCTCTGATCCAACATGAGGCCTGGTCACAGACCGGGCCGCAGGGGCGTTGACCCCTGGAACTCTCTCCAGGTAAACTCCAGGTAAAATGGTACATAATGACAATGGTACATAATGACAATGGTACATAATGACAATGGTACATAATGACAATGGTACATAATGACAATAGTACATAATGACAATGGTACATAATGACAACAGTACATAATGACAATGGTACATAATGAGAGTGGTACATAATGGCAACGGTAGATAATGACAATGGTACATAATAACAATGGTAAATAATGACAATGGTACATAATAACAATGATACATAGTGACAATTGTACATAATGACAATGGTACATAATGACAATGGTACATAATGACTAAGAAGACCGCTGTGCAGGCGAAACGTTTCGTCACTTAAGCTACTTAAGTGTCTTACCGAACCCTGAGCCACTAGAGTGGCTGGACATGCACAAGTCTTGAGAACACATCAGCTGGCTGAGGGCATGTTTTATTTCCCTGGTCTATTGTCGCTATATTTGTGAAACACTGTGAGAACTGTCAAAGCCAGAAGGGTGAGCCTCATATTAATGCCGGGTTACAAATGCTATCGATAAAGAAGCCATTGCTCTTCGTTGGTGCAGACCTGATTAACCTTTGTGGTAGGAACTCTGGAAACAGTTTTGTACTGGTGTTAAAATAACCATTTATTCAAGTTTGGAACACTGGCGCCTCCTCCGATGAAAGACACCAGAAGTATCGCCACTGTTCCCATGACCATCCACGGTCTGCGTTTCTGGTGTTTACTTACTGGTTAGATTTGGTGTTGAGTTTACTGGTAAGAACAACATAAGAAAGAAGGAACACTGCAGCAGGCCTACTGACCCATATCAGGCAGGTCCATCACTCCCCGGCTAAGACCTGGCTACCTGGAGATAACCCTCTCCAGGTAAACTCCAGGTAGTCAGGTCACCTCCACTTAAGGAAGGAGCAAGGCATAAGACCTAGTAGCACAAGCAAGTCAGGTCCAACTTACATCCACTCACACCCACTCATGTATTTATCTAACCTATTTTTAAAACTACACAACGTCTTAGCTTCTATGACGGTACTCGGGAGTTTGTTCCACTCATCCACAACTCTATTACCAAACCAGTGCTTTCCTATATCCTTCCTGAATCTGAACTTTTCCAACTTGAAACCATTGCTGCGAGTCCTGTCTTGGCTGGATATTTTCAGCACGCTATTTACATCCCCTTTATTTATTCCTGTTTTCCATTTATACACCTCAATCATATCTCCCCTAATTCTACGCCCTCAGTCTATCCTCATAGGGAAGATTTCTGATACATGGGATCAACTTTGTCATCCTCCTCTGTACGTTTTCCAGTGCATTTATATCCATTCTGTAATACGGTGACCAGAACTGAGCAGCATAATCTAAATGAAGCCTAACCAAGGATATATATAGTTGAAAAACAACCTGAGGACTTCTATTATTTATACTTCTTGATATGAAGCCAAGGATTCTGTTAGCTTTATTGCGAACACTTATGCACTGTTGTCTTGGGTTCAGATTACTGCTAACCAGAACTCCTAAATCCTTTTCGCAATCACAAGTATTATGATCTACATTATTCAGTTTATATGTGACATGGTTATTGTTCTGCACAACATTTAGAACTTTGCATTTGTCTCTATTAAACTGCATCTGCCACTTCTCCGACCACTACATCAGTCTATTCAAATCATCCTGGAGTGCTCTAATGTCCTCATTAGAATGAATTGGACGGCCTATTTTGGTGTCATCAGCAAATTTGCTTATGTTGTTATTTATTCCCTCATCTATGTCGTTTATGTAAACTTTGAACAACAAGGGGCCCAAGACTGACCCTTGTGGGACACCGCTTGAGACGTGCCCCCATTCTGATTTCTCCCCATTTATACAAACTCTCTGCTGCCTATTTGTCAACCATGCCTCTACCCAGGAAAAAATTTCTCCTCCTATTCCGTGTGCCTTAAGTTTCCTCAATAGTCTCTAATGTGGAACTCTATCGAAAGCCTTACACAATATCATATTACCATGATCTACCTCCTCAAACACCTTAGTGAAAAAATTTAGTAAATTCGTAAGACAGGAACGCCCCTTAGTAAAACCGTGTTGAGATTCATTAATCAATTTATGCATTTCAAGATGGCAACGAATTGCCTCGGCAATTATTGATTCTATAAATTTACCAACTATGGAGGTAAGGCTTATTGGTCTATAGTTCAAAGCTAAGGACCTGTCACCTGCCTTGTAAATAGGTATTATATTTGCCACTTTCCACTTGTCTGGCACTATGCCAGTTTGTAGTGATATATTGAAAAGATTTGCCAAAGGTTTGCTAAGTTCCCCTTTACATTCTTTTAAAACTCTTGCAAACAGTTCATCAGGGCCTGGGGATTTGTTAGGTTTAATTTCTCTATTTGTCTTAGGACCATGTCACTAGTTACCCCAATCGAGCATAGTCTGTTATCTTCCTGTTCTACATAATTTATTATTTCTGGAATTCCGCTAGTATCTTCCTGAGTAAAAACTGAGAGGAAGTAAGTATTTAAAATTTCACACATATCCTTATGACTGTCAGTGATCTGTCATGAGTTACTCTTAAGTGGGCCTATCTTGTCCCTAATCTTACTTCTGTATACCTGAAAGAACCCTTTTGGGTTAGTCTTCGAATCTCTTGCGACCTTATCCTCATAATCCCTTTTTGCTTTTCTTATTCCTTTTTTTTATTTCTCTCTTTAATTGAAAATATTGATTTCTCATCTGTCCATCCCCTCTTTTGATACGCCTATATATGCCTCTCTTTTGACCAATGAGATGTTTTAATCTATTGTTCATCCATTTAGGATCATTTTTATTTGATCTAATTTCCCTACTCGGAACAAAAGTTGTCTGGGCAGCTAGAACTACGCTCTGGAAAACGTCATATTGGCAACCAAAACCACCTATCTGACCCATAGTCAGGTCATCCCAATTTAGCCCACCTAGGTAATTTCTCAGCCCCATGAAGTCGGCTAAGCGAAATTCTGGAACAGAGACTTATTTGGGTAATTCCATGATATATTGAAACTAAGTGATTTGTGATCGCTTTCCCCAAGCTCTTCATTAACCTCAAGATTATTAGTTAGTGATTCTTTGTTGGGAAGACCCAAATCAAGCAAGTTGTTTCCTCTAGTTGGTTCTGTCACAAACTGTTTTAAAAAAACAATCCTGAACCGTATCAAGAAAGTCACTAGACTCAAGATTTCCTGTCACATTGTTCCAATCAATTTGTCTAAAGTTAAAATCTCCCATTAACACAATATTTTTATATCTAGACGCCTCATGAATTTCGTCCCATAGCAGCTTACTGCACTCCCTATCCAGGCTTGGGGGCCTGTAAATCACACCCAAAATTAATTTTTCACGGCCCTCGAGAAACTGTAGCCAAACAGATTCTGTGTCCGATGTTTCTAATCTTATATATTGTCTAACGCAACAATTTAAATTATCTCTGACATACATCGCCACTCCACCACCCTTCCTGTTGACCCTATCAGTGTGGAATAGTTTGTAACCCTGTATGTTGCACTCGGAAGGCATTTCTCTAACTTTCAGGTTGAACCAGGTCTCTGTTATAGCAATAATATCTATATTACCTGCACTTGCAAGTAATCTTAACTCATCTATCTTATTTCTTAGACTCCTACTATTTGTATAGTAAACCTTAAGGGAGCTAGTCACTCGTTGCCCTCTACTATCTCTCTTTGTTTGTTGATCAATTGCTTTGCCTTTACTAGCAACTTTATTTTGAATATTGTCTTTTAAACATATACCTGGGGTATCCTGGTAATATCTACTGTTTTCAACACTAGTACTGCAGCCCGATTGTTAGCTACAAACACCCATACCTCTATAATCTATCAGTTTAAATTTCTAGACAAGTCTCCAATGACCCCCTCAATCGAACTGGCTAATGCAACCACTCCAGCCCCAGAGAGATACATATCACGTTTGCCATAGAATTTGTCTCAGTTATCAATGGTGTTGAGTTTACTGGTAAGATTTGGTGTTGAGTTTACTGGTAAGATTTGGTGTTGACTTTACTGGTAAGATTCTCGCTGCTTTTGTATGAACGCTGCAACAACTAATACTTTTAAAATAGTTTTTCATCTCCAGTACAGGTCAGTGGAATAGGCGAGCGGACTAATCAGACCATTAAAAACATGTTAGCCATCCATACTAAACCATTCATAAATCCATTTACATGCAGTCTCTCCTTCTTTTACTCAGGACTGATTAACCAGTCAATAGTGTTGCATGGAGAGGATTATCTCTCGAAGATCTTGTACAGGATGACAGCTGCCTGGAGAACTGCGGCTGCGGCTTTAGATAAGCCCACGCTTACTGCGCTCAATAATATAACAGTAAGTTTACTTCCCTTAAGTTAAAGGAAGGAATCTTGGAGCTTTTGATGAATGATCCATCAACATTAATGCAAATTCACTCGCTGTGCCCCGGTGGAAAGGTCTCTACCACTTTATAAGAAAGATCAGGCTAGTAAATCTTGCTATAAGAGATATCTTTTAAAACCCACTGGGTTTTCAAAGATATGTCTTATAGCAAAATTTACTGGCATGTCTTTGTGTCCATATACACAAACTTAAACTTAATGCTGGAACAGGAATAACCCTTAAATAATCTTGATGAAGACGACTTTGTCACTATTACTACGAGCGTCTCTCATGGGGCAATTACGTGCTTGATGACACGTGGAGGAAGTGATTCTTCTTACATATAAATATTTATAGTAAAGTTATTTAATATTAAGTTGTAACTGTAAACAGAGGGAGCTTCGTAGGGACCAGGTGGGGGAGCTTCGTAGGGACCAGGTGCGGGAGCTTCGTAGGGACCAGGTGCGGGAGCTTCGTAGGGACCAGGTGCGGGAGCTTCGTAGGGACCAGGTGCGGAGCTTCGTAGGACCAGGTGCGGGAGCTTCGTATGGACCAGGTGCGGAGCTTCGTAAGGACCAGGTGGGGAGCTTCGTAAGGACCAGGTGCGGGAGCTTCGAGGACCAGGTGGGGAGCTTCGTAAGGACCAGGTGCGGGAGCTTCGTAGGGACCAGGTGGGAGCTTCGTAGGGACCAGGTGCGGAGCTTCGTAGGGAGCAGGTGCGGAGCTTCGTAAGGACCAGGTGCGGGAGCTTCGTAGGGACCAGGTGCGGGAGCTTCGTAGGGACCAGGTGCGGGAGCTTCGTAGGGACCAGGTGCGGGAGCTTCGTAGGGACCAGGTGCGGGAGCTTCGTAAGGACCAGGTGCGGGAGCTTCGTAAGGACCAGGTGCGGGAGCTTCGTAGGGACCAGGTGCGGGAGCTTCGTAGGGACCAGGTGCGGGAGCTTCGTAGGGACCAGGTGCGGGAGCTTCGTAAGGACCAGGTGCGGGAGCTTCGTAGGGACCAGGTGCGGGAGCTTCGTAAGGACCAGGTGCGGGAGCTTCGTAGGGACCAGGTGCGGAGCTTCGTAGGGACCAGGTGCGGAGCTTCGTAGGGACCAGGTGCGGAGCTTCGTAGGACCAGGTGCGGAGCTTCGTAGGGACCAGGTGCGGAGCTTCGTAGGGACCAGGTGCGGAGCTTCGTAGGGACCAGGTGCGGAGCTTCGTAGGGACCAGGTGCGGAGCTTCGTAAGGACCAGGTGCGGGAGCTTCGTAGGGACCAGGTGCGGGAGCTTCGTAGGGACCAGGTGCGGAGCTTCGAGGGACCAGGTGCGGAGCTTCGTAGGACCAGGTGCGGGAGCTCGTAGGACCAGGTGCGGAGCTTCGTAAGGACCAGGTGCGGGAGCTCGTAGGACCAGGTGCGGAGCTTCGTAGGGACCAGGTGCGGGAGCTTCGTAGGGACCAGGTGCGGAGCTTCGTAGGGACCAGGTGGGGAGCTTCGTAGGGACCAGGTGCGGGAGCTTCGTAGGGACCAGGTGCGGGCTTCAGGGACCAGGTGCGGAGCTTCAGGGACCAGGTGCGGAGCTTCGTAGGACCAGGTGCGGGAGCTTCGTAGGGACCAGGTGCGGAGCTTCGTAGGACCAGGTGCGGGAGCTTCGTAGGGACCAGGTGCGGGAGCTTCGTAGGACCAGGTGCGGAGCTTCGTAGGGACCAGGTGGGAGCTTCGTAGGGACCAGGTGCGGAGCTTCGTAGGGACCAGGTGCGGAGCTTCGTAGGACCAGGTGCGGGAGCTTCGTAGGACCAGGTGCGGAGCTTCGTAGGGACCAGGTGCGGGAGCTTCGTAAGGACCAGGTGCGGGAGCTTCGTAGGGACCAGGTGCGGGAGCTTCGTAGGGACCAGGTGCGGGAGCTTCGTAGGGACCAGGTGCGGGAGCTTCGTAGGGACCAGGTGCGGGAGCTTCGTAGGGACCAGGTGCGGGGGCTTCGTAGGGACCAGGTGCGGGAGCTTCGTAGGGACCAGGTGCGGAGCTTCGTAGGGACCAGGTGCGGAGCTTCGAGGGACCAGGTGCGGAGCTTCGTAGGGACCAGGTGCGGGAGCTTCGTAGGGACCAGGTGCGGGAGCTTCGTAGGGACCAGGTGCGGGAGCTTCGTAGGGACCAGGTGCGGGAGCTTCGTAGGACCAGGTGCGGGAGCTTCGTAGGGACCAGGTGCGGAGCTTCGTAGGGACCAGGTGCGGAGCTCAGGACCAGGTGCGGCTTCGTGGACCAGGTGCGGAGCTTCAGGGACCAGGTGCGGAGCTTCGTAAGGACCAGGTGCGGGAGCTTCGTAGGGACCAGGTGCGGGAGCTTCGTAGGGACCAGGTGCGGGAGCTTCGTAGGGACCAGGTGCGGGAGCTTCGTAGGGACCAGGTGCGGAGCTTCGTAGGGACCAGGTGCGGGCTTCGTAGGGACCAGGTGCGGGAGCTTCGTAGGGACCAGGTGCGGGAGCTTCGTAGGGACCAGGTGCGGAGCTTCGTAGGGACCAGGTGCGGAGCTCGAGGGACCAGGTGCGAGCTTCGAGGGACCAGGTGCGGGAGCTTCGTAGGGACCAGGTGCGGGAGCTTCGTAGGGACCAGGTGCGGGAGCTTCGTAGGGACCAGGTGCGGGAGAATAATGAAGCACCTGAAAGAGTAATTACTCAGATCCCTCAGTGGGTCTTACGGTTCACTATACGAGCGAGTGTTTGTCTGAGGTTCCACTGCAGCTTAATGATCCAGCGGAGGTGTGAGCTGAAAGCTGAGAAGACAGGACCAAGCCGGATGCAGCAGCCTCCGACATGAAAGGAAAGCCCACAAATGACACCGTCATGTCACTACTTCTTAAAAATAAGAAGCCAAGGTGCACAGGAATGATGAGAAGTGTACAAGGAGCGAAGGAGACGGTACAGCTCCCGGCCAGGACAAGCCGATGACACTGAATAGTGTATCAGTATCCCAGTGTGACAACTCTCTAACATGTTTTCGCATTAATCCAGGTACTATTAAGCACAGGGTATACATAGCCGATTATGGGATGGCGAGGACACAGAGGTGACACAAGGAAGTACAGTGGAGCTAGAGTCATTCTCCGGTCACCTCAACATATATCATCAGTTACTAAGCTCGTGTCTTCAGGGAACGAGTTCAGTCTCCATGGATCTGGGCTCTTATTCTCCTGTTCGAGTCGTATTGCGTCTTGGAGATATCATTGCAAA
>WNWK01056121.1:0-11088 GCA_009830355.1 Cherax destructor
GTGTAAAAATTTTTTTGTCATTGTATCCAAAAGTCTAGAAGTGCTTGCTCCTAAACCCTTTAACACTCTGGACCCTACAATCAAATTTACATTGAGAAGAAAAACCCAATTTCCATTTCTCAGTTCTCAACTCACTGGTAAAACATTCTCTTTTTAAGTCTATCGAACTTTCGTTATCGTAAAAACAATAGATCAGCACAAAAGAACCTGCGCGGGCGTGGGGGGGTCGTTTAAACCCAACTTTTCTCGATCAACCAAAAAAGGACCCTTTTCTGTATTCGTGACTTTGTTGCAAAAAAGGGGGACCTGGGGGAAACCCTTTTTCTAGGAGGAAAAAACAAAAAGAATTCGGGAAAAATAAACCCCCTAAGGGCTACCTAAAAAAAACCCAGCGCCCTTGCTGGGTTTCGGTTTCGGAGGTTTCAGGCAATTCCTCATTGAAAAATATACATTTCATTGTCTTTAAAAAATATACACGCTATAAAAAACCCAGGATCATGGGGGCTTCAGGCGAAAGAATGAAAACCCCAAAACACAAGTAAAAAAAGGGTGGAACCCAGCGGACCCTACCTCCCCCCCTTTTCCCGGGGAAAAATATCCCCCATCTCCCCTTTTCACACCCTTTCATGGCTACGGGTAACCAAAAAAAATATAAGCCCGGGCCCTAATAAAAAAAAAAATAAAAAAACTTACTTGAATAAGTGCTTGGCCTTCATGCTGGTCACCCACTGTCCCTCACCCCACCAGGGTTGGATGAACCAACATTATCCAAAAATTTTTAAAAAAAAAAATTGGAAAAGGGCCATTTTGGGAAAAAGTATTGGAAAAAATTGGTAAAAGATTTTAAAATGATTGAATTGAATTAATATACCAATTTTTTTTATTTTATTTTTTTAAAAAATATATAATGTACATAAAAAAAAAAACTTACAAACTGTGGGTTACTATTGCCCCCCAAAAAAATACAAAGTAAAAAACAGTTCCACCCCACTTGTGGTGTCCCCACTCCCCGTCCCTAAAAACTCAAGGTGTTCTGTCTGTATATCAGGCAAGAAAACCTGAACAAAAATGTAAAAACAAATCCATTATTACATGTACCAAACACTGATGTCTTTTTCTTCGATAAAGCCATAAACCACAAATATTTATAATATATTCAACTCGGGTATATTACAATCATTCCTGAAAAAATCTAATAAATCGGCATTAAAAAACACACTGGACAATATATCATACAACCTAAACCCTACACCATCTCAAGGAAACAAAAAACCCCAAAGATTTTAACAGTCAAAACAAACGTATATTAAGACTTTAAATTCAATAATCAAAATCATTTCTTTTCTTTCTAAAGCCTGTTCTATAAATTTTTCATTTCCAAAATCATTCCATAACATAAATAATATGACATCAAATTTAAAAAAAATAAAGTCCAACCGTCCCCCCGCTTTTGTGTTCTCACTATTTTAGAAACTCTAGTTGTTTAAATACAGTACATCATGAACACGCAACTCTGAACAACAATGACATGAAAACCCAATATTATTACATTAATCAAAATCACCCTCGATACATCCAAAATAATATAATGACAATGTTATCGCACTAGTGCAAATATGGCAACATATTACCTAAACCTACAATCATCCCCAAATTCCAAATACTATTTAACATAAACAAGATCTAACATCATATAATAAAAAAGTACAGTACAATAATCAAAGATCAATTCATACCTTTCAAAAAGCCTATGCCCATATTAAAGAATGCATTAACCGTAGCATACTTCTTAATTTTTTAATATGTCTTATCAATAGAAACTGTGTACACCTTAATATCACCTCTTAACAACTAAAACTTTACAATTTTGATAGGAAAATATTGTCTCATCCATTTTGTTTCCCAAAAATTTAAGCAATATAACATAATTTAAGTACACCATTTGAAGGAACTAGCCATTGGCGTTCCTATAATAAACATGACTTAAAAATTGTAAATTCTTAATCCATCCTCTCAACACTCAAAAACCCCCCGCTGGCGTACTCCATTTCCTTGAACAAGTCCTTCGTCACGTCATAATGTTAGTATGGTCCATTCTGATACACACTTTCATCCTCTATTCTTATGCTCCTCTTTCTCGTCAGTTGTCTTTACCCCTCTCTCAATAACAGATTATGTTAGTCCCCAGTCTTTCACCCTCCCCAGTATCAAACGCTAGACTTCTAGATACACATGCAACCACATCTACCCCCCCCTACCTACTCCTATCCAATAAACCCAGTCATTCCAACACTACATTTAATCCCCTTAATAATTTTTCCACGTTTGATCTATATCCCTCGAAAAACTCGCTACCCATTTACCTCCATATAATATCCTGTTTCTTCACATGGGCCAATACACGCTACCCCCTAATGCTCTTTCCCCACAGGCCCCACCCCCCTCCCATTCCCCACGATACGTGCAAAAAATCCGCAACTACTGAGTGCCCCTTCCTACCTCTTTCCCGGGGTTCCCACATCAAAACTTAAACCCTCAAGAGCGAAAATTGCCCCCTCCTCCCACCAAAATATAATAACCCTTGCAAGCCACAGCCCCACCACCTCTAAAGATTCACAAGTAGACAGCATGATATGCTGTCTCCTCATCCCCCAACACTGACATACGTTCATACTAACCCATTCTATACAATGCCGACCTGTGCCAAATATACCTAATAAAAATCTGTATACTACTTCCCCAACCCTGGCCTGAAACCATCTTTTTAACCCCCCCCAAATCTCCATCAATTATAAACCAAATTTTTCCACCCTGCACCACCCTCCTTTCATCCTCCCCCGCCTACCCACCTTTACCCTTTTTTGCTCCCTCGCTGCCCCAACAACCTTGACATATCTTCACACACACCTCAGATCCCTCCTCTCCCCACTTTCATTACATCCTCCATAACCCTCCTACACGTATTCCCTCACCCCCTTTTCTCAAAAAAACACTGTTTACATACACGCTTTCACTCTACTTTCCAAGGGAATAAGTTCCAACCCACCTCGTCGGACTTTCATCATGACAACCTCCTTTCTTAGCCATGGCCTTCCATACCCCCACACATACCTTAGCACTTTCCTTTGTAATTCCCTTACATCTTCCATCCTCAAGGATACACTGACAGCCACATTCCACACCTTACTATATACAAGAGTATTCACCACCACCACCATCTCTGCATTAGTGTTACATCTCCCGGCCTCCAACCCCTCATTCTACCCAGAGCCCTACTCACCACTCCACAGAGTTTACCTGCCTGGCCTCTTCCACATCCACCATATACACTATTCCACAAATTTTATCCTATCCACAGCATTCCATCCATATGCCTCTCCCAAGCCCCCTCCCACCCACATTCCCACTTCCAATAACTAGATTTTGCACCATTGACCCTCATCCCTGTTGCCGCCCCAAAGATCTCTATAATACTTCCACGTTCGCCAACCTTCCTCCCCACCCACTAGTACAGTTGTATCATCTATGTACCCCACTATGCTCACACCACAAGCCTTCCCTTTCCCCTCTCTCCCGCCTTCCTCTATTAACCTATAAAATGGATCTTGCATACACGCAAAAGATTTGTGACAATGGACACCTGTCTCAGTCCCCTTCCCATCATCACCTGTCATCCCAACTTCCCATTCACCTGCACCCGCACCTTTGCGAACATACAAAGTCTCTACCCATGCAGCAATTTCCTCCCCATATCCCTGTCTTGTTAACATAATCCCCAACATTCGTCTATCACACAGTCATACGCTTCCTTCCAATCAATTCCCAGAACACCTCCCCTTCCTACCCTCAATAAAATCCTTGATTCGACCATGGCCCACATTCATACTTCTACCAGGTATACCGAGACTCCCTGATGTATACTTTGTCAGTCACCAATTTCATTGTTACCCAATATTTTAGCAAAAATTTATAATCCCCACACATGAGGATAAGGCTCTATAATTCCCCAAGGTCATTCCCCCTTTCTTTGGCACCAGAACAACCACCCCGTACCCTGAGTTTCCCCCAACTATCATTTCTCTTTCATACAATTGAACAAAAGCACCAAACATTCTCGAATGCCTCCCAGTGTACAGCCTTTCCTAAAGTTAAACTAGCCACAGCCTCCCCACCTCCTGCTCACTTATACTTCCACTTATCTCTCACTCCTCTTTTCCTACACGACACAGATTCCTTCCTCAATAACATCTCCCTCCCTACCCCTCTCCTTCCTCTCGCTAATTTCCTCTCAAACCAAAAATCAGCATAATTGCTTATACCATCCGTCGTTCTAACACTTGTCCCACGTTATAGCCACCTACCCCTGTACCACTTCTACCCCCATGACATTCCTGCGCTGACTCTCTAACTAGCCACAGACATGACTTACCCACCACCTCCTTACCTCTATTTCTTTATAAATCTGATTATCGTCTTACGCACATGTTTCCCTATTCCAGAAAATCCTTCTCCTGTTCCCCTGCCCCTTCTATCCATAATGACCCCACCATTCAGCAAATAATGTCCGCTCCTCCTTCCCCCCCAGCAAATGTACATTCATCTTCCAAAAACTACTGTACCTGCATACCATTCCCTCCCACGTCACCTCCACTAAAACACCACATGATCTGAAAAACCAATATCAGCATGCGAACACTCCCCACTGTAACATCCTTCAGTAACATACATGATCTAATCTGCAGCATACCTCTCCTCACGAAGGTATGCTCTACTCCAACCATTCCCTTACACATCTAAACCCTACCTCCTCAATAATGTATGCAAGAACTCCTAACTCGCAACCTGCCCCTCTAGGTTCACATCTTTTTCCTAATAATACAATTCAGTTCCACTCAACAATGTAATGAGCGCAGCCCTCTCAAATAAAATGTCAAGACATCCCTCACAAACTCCTCCTTAACTCTACGATTACTGTCAGCAGGCATGTAAATACCTACAAAGCGTACCCTATGCCTCCCAAAACTCCATCCACCCTCACTACTCTCCCCCTCCTCCTTCCTCCCAAGCTAACAATCGGAAAGGGACTGGATTTTTTTCACCCCTCTACCCCCCCCTTGAACCCCCAAGGCTACCTGCAAACATTTGATCCCCCCTTTAATCTCAAATCTCTACCACCCAAAAAGGTTTCCTTTTTATAAAACCAAAATTTTGTCATATCGCCCTCAGTATTACTTCCATCCCCCCTTTTTTCCAGCCCTAAGGCCATTTGCATTTATATTTAAACACTGGAAAAACCATTGGGGTTTTTTCCCTGTGTTTTGGTGGTCCCCCTTTTTTTCTTCATATATTACCTTTTTTCCCCTGTTTTATCTCAATGCCCCTCCCCTTCCCCGGGGATCCCCCCCCTTTCCCCTGGCCCCCCCCCATACCTTCTTGCCTGAACCTGGGCAGGTGGGGGGAAATCTTAAATCCGATTTTTCCCCCCCTTTTTCTGGTTTAATCCCCCAAAATCTCCCCCGTTTTTTACACCCCCCTTTATGCACAATGGCCCCCCCTCTTGTTTTGTACCCCTGTCTACCCCCCCTCTAAACACAAAAGGCCTGTATAAGCCTTTCCCCCCTCTCCCTGCAATATCCCGTCCTTTCCCCGAGGTATCACCTCTGAACCGGGAAAAAGTGCTTATCATCTCTTGCACGGGTTTTTTGGAAATTTTCCTTTTTGTTCACCTCTCCACCACCCCACCCAGTCTCTGGTACATTTAAAAACTCCCCCCACTGGCAAAAACCCCCAGTTTGGGGGGTGTCACAAAACGGCCCCCCTCCTTGTACTACATCCCCCCTTGGCGTTCCCCATCCCCCCAAATTGGGGTATAGGTTCCTAAAAAGATGACTGTCCACGGGTTTTTGGGCCAACTTTTTTTGGTGCCATGGCTGTGGGACCCCCCGCTGCCATATGGTCGTATCCCAACACACTCTACAAGTCTTGTGTCCCGGGGTAAGTGACAAAAAAATTTTCGTTCTAAAATCGTCCCGCCTTTCCTGATGGTATGGGGCATTTAAGGGGCATTTTTTAAAATGTAAGATCCCCCAGGCAACCAGGCCCAAAATTCCCTCCGAAATGCCCCCTTGTTTGTGTTACACACCTTTTTGAAACACTTCACTAATGTCCACTCAATGGCCTCCCAAAAGGGAAATTTTTACACCACAAAAATAAGTATGAAATTGAGGGGATCCCCTTTGCCCGACCTCTAATCCAGTGTTGGCGATGATTTTCTCCTGGAAACGCTCCACGGGCTTTCAATGCCTCTGCAAAGGTTTTAACTTCCCAAGATTCTCCTCCGGCCCTTCAAAAATGATAAAAAGGGCATCATTGATAACACCAAAAGGGGTCACGGATGTGCTGGCGGGAAAACAGAAACATTTGTTGGGTAGATAGCTCCCTGTGGGAACTCAAAACACACTGTGTTACTTCTCCTCCTACTGGTCGCCATCTTGAAAAAAAAAACGGAAGATGCTTCAAGACCAAGTCAGGAGAAACCTGCGCAGCACAACCTCTCGGCCCGGGGCAAAGGATCAATGAACAATTGAGTGTGCATAAATTATGCCTATATTTTGATTACTTCATCAAAATAATTTTAATTAAACTTAAATCACAGTGAAACGCGGTGTTAAATTGACAGCACTTCCTCAAGATTTGAATATCTTGTTCTTCTTTTGCAGTCGTAAAGATTTTTGCTGTTTTGCATTTAAAGCATTTCTGGGTACATTTAAATTTTTGGCAGCACATATTGTTATCAAGAATGAACGATTCTTACAATTGAACCCAGCAGTTTAATTTGCATCATTTTTCGGGGTTTAGTTTTAATAGATGTTACATAAGAAAAGTTCGTTCAAGTATTGCGCTTTGCTGGACGATGAGGTATGTTAGGCATAATTCGACAGTTTTTTAAAAATTTTATTGTGTTTGGATAACTTGCCAAATTCTAAATTTCCCCTTGGGGATTCCATCTTGTTTGAAGTATTCATCTTCATTCCAGGCAAAAAGGGTTAATTTTTCTGTATTGGTCTTCGACTACATCAACATCGTTATTAGGTGGAAAAATGGCAGATCAGAACATTTTCATTTTCTGTTTGGCTTAGAATAACAGTGGATTTAAAAGTGACAGACCTTTAAAAATGAGGAGAGTCAGGGCTTATTCACTGAGGTGAGTCAGGGAGCCACTTGCCTGGGTGGTCAGGGAGCCGCTTGTTCACTAAGGTGAGTCGGGGCCCGCTTGTTCACTGAGGTGAGTCAGGACCGCTTGTTCACTGAGGTGGTCACTTGATTCAACGATTCTTAAACGGGCTTGGCACCTGAACTTACAAAACTTTATTTGATTATTTTCTTGTTCCTATTGGAGAAGTGCTAAAGCTGAAAAGTTACGTCAAAATTTTTGATCAAATTTAATTCCAAGTCTACTTTTTCTACTATTTTGCATGTTCCATCTTCGTTGAACCCTGTTGCGTGCGCAGTTTTTGTCAGATCTAAGGATCAACACAGGTGCTGGAATAAACATTAAGCCTTTCGAACTTTTAACAATGGGAGTAGCAATACAAATTAAAAAAAATTAATCTATCTTGTAACATGTGTTTTATCACGCCTTATACCTGTATCCTGACCTCCAGCAGGATAAATAATGCTAGGTTTGAAATATTGTAAAATGGCCAAATTAGTGGACACATTTTGCATAAATGGCCAAACTGATTTTCATGGGCACAGAGTTAAAAATGGCCACATTTCACAATGTGGTATGAAATGCCAATCAGGCAACCTGGTCACACGCCCCCAATGGAAAATACGTTTGACATGACTTCCATACATTTTAAAGTTTAAGCTCACTTAAAGTGTCTAAAATGTATGACATTATTTATAAAATTATAGCTCATAATTTATAACATGGTTTATAAGATTATGGCGCACTTCCCACAATACATATTATACCACAATGCAGAAACTTCAAAATTGTCTCATCTGCCAGAATAAGTGAACGGGAAACCAAGTTCATTCATCATATACACTGAAGCAACATGAGCTGCCTGACTACTTTTAGCTAATTGCATTCACAAATCGATGTATTCAAAAATCTTTACACCAGACTGAAGTAGCTGAACGCGGAGGTGATGGAGCAGAAGTTGCTGAGTGAATATAATATTGATGAATTCAGTTTTCTCGCTAAAAATTAAGTAAATGATGTGTAGCTGTACGGACTGATGCTTGAAAAAAAAACAAGATATAACTTGGACCTCCCTTTCCCCATCCTAACTGGAGAGTGTTCCGGGGTTCAACGCCAGCGCCCAGTCCTTTAAACCCGGCATCCCGGTGGATCAGGGCCGGATCAGCCACGCATTATTACTAGCCGCAAGTGGTCCAACGTACCAACCACAACCCTGCTGATGGGGTGGGTACTGACTTTAGGTATCTGTCCCGCTCCTCCTGAAGGCAGCCAGGAGGGAGCTGGAAATTCCCCTTTTGCCTGGCAGGAGGCTGTTGAACATTTTTGGGTTCCCAGACACTTATTATGTTTTCTCTTAGTGTACTAATGGTGCTTCACGGCCTTCCACTTATATACTTCAAACTTTCATTCAATATCCTTTTCATTCAATATCCTTTCATTCAATATCTTACAAGATAATGTAGGTTAAGGGATCTTAATCTATTTTCATATTGAAGAATTCTTATGTTGAGGATTAATTTTATCATTCTTTCTAAATGTTGTCCAGTGAATTTACATCTATTCTATAGTATGGAGACAGAACTGAACCTTACTAATGAAGTATGAGCTGGGCCATAATTCTTATATTTTATATAAATCCCGTAATCGTTACCCTTATTAAAACTCACAGGCAATGCTGTTTTGACTTCAGTTACTACTTACCATAACTCCAAGTCCTTTCACATTCTCTATGGTCAAGTTCTAAATTATTTAGTTTATAAGCACTAGGGTTGCAGTAGTGTGCAAATTAATTGGGACAGGAGTTAAATTTTGTAATTATATCATAATATGTCTTGGTCTCGGTTTAATTAATGTAGTCTGGGTTCTTTTTTTTTTAAGGTTTGCTACGACTCAAATTATGCTTTTTCACGTGATTTCTAATATTATCAATTATAAATTTGCCACAACTGAAGGGGCTTATTGGGCGATAATTAGTAACTACATTAGC
The DNA here is from genome assembly GCA_009830355.1 of Cherax destructor. Taxonomy (NCBI): domain Eukaryota; kingdom Metazoa; phylum Arthropoda; class Malacostraca; order Decapoda; family Parastacidae; genus Cherax; species Cherax destructor. Next base: position 9,201 of record WNWK01056121.1, read on the forward strand.
CATCTTTCACCTCCAAGAGGATAAACTCCAGTTCTTTGAACCAGGGCCAACCTGCCCTGGGGAAAAAATCCTGCCCTGGGGGGAAGTCCCCCGAGGGGCCCCCCCGCCTGTCTCTCGGGATGGAGCCCCCACTGAAAATTCAAAGACGGGCTACATCATCGACGTTTCAGAATCTATTCTTTTTTGTGACCCGACGCACGATATATGAGCGGCCAAATTAGTTCAGCGATTGATGACCACGGGAAAAAATTCCAACCAAGAGAAGGAGGGAAAAAAATTAAAGGGAGATAGAAAAAGCCGATAAAGATAGTATATAGAAAAAGAGAGACAGAGAAAAAAGACAGATTAAGATAGAGAAAATAGACAGATAGAGATAGATAAATAGATAGATAGATAAATGAGAAAGAGAGAAAGAGAGAAGACGAGACAGACAGACAGACAGACAGAAGCAGAAGAGATTAAGATAGAGACAGAGATAGATAGATAAATAGAGAGAGGAGACTCTACTAACCTACCTGGAGAGTGTTCCGGGGTCAACCCCCCCGCGGCCCAGTCCTGACCAGGCCTCCCGGTGGATTAGGGCCTGATTTATTAGGCTGTTACTGTTGGCCGCACGTAGTCCAGTGTACGAACCACAGCCCTGCTGATTGGGTACTGACTTTTTGGTATCTGTCCAACTCACTCTTGAAGGCTGCCGGGGTTTTATTTGGTAATTCCCCCTTTTACCTGATGGGAGGCTGTTGAACAGTCTTGAGCCCCAGACACTTATTGTTTTTTCCCAGTTTACTAATGGGCCCCTACTTTTCACTGGGGTATACTGCAATTTTCTGACCAGTCTTTTGTTTTCGTAGGGAGTGATTTCTTGTTCAGATTTGGGACAAGTCCCTCTTGGATTTTGCAGGTATGTGTAAATCTGGGTGCATCTCTCGCCTGTGCTCCAGTTAGTACAGGTCAAGTGTTCCAAGAGTTCCCGTAATTAAGGTGTTTGACGGAACGTATATGTGTTGTAAAGGTTCTCTGTACATTCTCTAGATCTGCGATTTCACCTGCCTTGAATGGAGATGTTAGGGTACAGCAACATTCCACCCTAGAGAGAACAAGTGATTTAAAAAGGATCATCATTGGCCTGGCATCCCTTGTTTTGACGGTTCTCATTTGCCCATCCTATCATTTTCCTAGCAGATGTGATAGTGACACTGTTGTGATCCTGGAAGGTGAGATCCTCTGACATTAACATTCCCAAGTCCTTCACACTACTTTTCCTCTCTACTGTTTAATTAAGTTTGTACTCAGTTCGAGCTATTATTTCCTCCTGTTTTCCATAACGGAACAGTTGAAATTTGTCCTCATTAAACATCATATTGTTTTCCGTTGCCCAGTGTAAAACTTGGTTTATATCTGCTTGGAGATTTACCGTGTCATCAACGGATGACATTCTCATGTAGATTATAGTATCGTTTGCAAAGGATGACACGGTGCTATGGTTTACGTCTATGTCTATGTATATATATGTCGTGCCGATTAGGTAAAACTGGTCAATTAGCAAGAACTCATCCAAAATTAAGTCCTTTCTAAAATTTTCTCTTATACGTTTAAAGATATTTTTTTTTTCATTTATGTTAATATAAGAATTTATAATTTTGTACCAAGAGAAACTTTGAAAACCTACCTAACCTTATTACAACAAGCGCAATTTAATTTAGCCTAACCCAACTAAATATATTTTAGATACGTTAACATTAATTTAATAATAAACAAACACAATGAAATATATTTTTTTCGTAATGTTCAGAATGATTTTGGCGGAATTATTGCAAAACAAATTTTCACTTGTCTTATATGGCAAGGGGAGGTTGCTATTTAAGCCAAAATCCAAGTTTTACCAATC
>WNWK01056122.1:0-11088 GCA_009830355.1 Cherax destructor
CATCATATTGTAATTTTGAAAATAATTTTTAACTAGAATAAACTCAATAAATTTCTCTAATATTAAGTACATAGTTTTTAAGGACTAGAATAAGCTGCCCCTAATGCCATGGCATGTCAGTGGCTCTCCTTGCACTCAATTTACATTGTAACTTCCGATACCCATGTAACCTGCAATGAAATAAAATTTTTGTTTGTTTGTTGTTTGTTTGTTTGAAATTCTTGATGCATTCATTAGTATCTGTATATGTTTCTAACTCATTATGCCAGTCAATGTTAATCATAGCTGTTATAAAGTTATTTACAGCTGACTCATTATGTAGTCTGAAGGTAATTTTTGTAATATCTAGTGGCAATTTACCAAGATTAGTTATGAGAAAGGTTGGATAGTGGTCTGTGGTGTTGTCTGTGATGATGCCTGATTTTAGAGGGGCTATAGTATTAGTCCAGATGTGGTCTAGTAATGAGGTACTAGTCTCGGAGATTCTTGTAGGTTTTGATATTGTTGGTAGTAACAAGCAGTTGCTCATAGTGTTTGTGAATTCTGTTACTTGTGGGTCCTGGTCATGTAGGAGATTAATATTGAAGTCTCCTGTGAGCAGCAAATGGTCTTTGTTCATGTGTGCATCAGTTATCAGGTTACCTAGTTTTTCACTAAAATGGTGAATGTTTGACTGGTAATCTGTAGATGTTTATCACTGTGAGGGGTTTTTGCAGGTCTTTTGATTTAAATTTAGCTATAATATATTCTCCATGCTCATCCCTTATGCAAGAGTTATTGATACATTCAAGTTGATCTGAGTAATATACGTATAGCTATTCCACCCCCTCGCTGATCTGTCCTACAATTGTGAATGGCTGTGTAACCTGGGATGGCATAGACATCTGTAGTATCAAGCTTCAGCCAGGTCTCAGTGAGTGTGATGATTGACATATTGGTCTGGAGGGATTGGAGTAGTGCTGTGAGGTCATCATAATGTTTGCTCAAAGATCTAACATTGTAATTGAAGATAGTTATGTTATTGTTGGCTCTGAGTAATGTCTTTGCTTGATCTGCTGTGTAATAGTTGCAGTTGCTGTTGGAATCATGTAAGTCATTTAATAATAGGTTGATATCAGGATCAATTCCTGTAATCATAAGATTTGATGTGATTCTATAACTAGACCTGAGAATAATAGATAATACTAAACTTAATAATATGGTACTAGATTAAATTCTTAGGAACTATTTGATTATTACAAATTTTTAATAAGAGTTTGTAGAGATATAGGGTATAGTGAGAAACACCATAGACATGAAGAAAGAAATACAGTAGACCGTCATTTAGCACGGTAGTTACGTTCCTGAAAACGTCTTGTTAGGTAAAATCGTGTTAGATAATTAAAAAAACTTATGGGTTACGTTCCTGGGAGTCCCCAAAAAGCCAAACAAATTTTTTTTTAGACCAACATATCTTACAAAAATAAAAGTGAATATGTAATTGTAGTTCATTATCGTGATGTATTATGTTGTTTTTACTGCTTAAGACTACAAATGTAACAGAAATAATACTTTCTTTCTTTCAACACGTCGACCGTTTCCCACCGAAGCGGGGTGGTCCAAAAGGAAAAACGAAAGTTTCTCCTTTTACATTTAGTAATATATACAGGAGAAGGGGTTACTAGCCCCTTGCTCCCAGCATTTTAGTCGCCTCTTACGACACGCATGGCTTACGGAGGAAGAATTCTGTTCCACTTCCCCATGGAGAAATAATACTATTTACCTTAAATTGTGGGTGCTGGTGTTTGTGGATGATTGTGAAGAGAGTGGAGAGTTATGCTGTGGCCCTACTGGGCTGAAGTCGATGGTTGTACTGAGTGTCTAACTTTAAGTCATTCAGTAAGTCAGTCAGTAAGTCACACAAACTTATGTTTACCTCTTTATGTGTACAAAGTAACAATTCATTACGGCCACAGGTTATGTCTTGTCTAATATCTTTGTTTCCTTCGTTAATTCTAAGACTTAAATGCTTACACCTTTTCTTGCCACTTTGAGCAACACTGGTATGCCTACTGGGTGTCATGATTGCTTGGCAGATACAAGGTATAGTAATTTAAAGATCAAAACACAATTCACTCTCTCTCTTATTCTTCACAAACACAGCTAGCTTGTAGCAGTGGACTGGACGTGTATGAACTACGAATGCTGGGATGGTGGGGTGGTGTCGTGGGGTGGCTGGGGACGGCAGGTGGTCTCCCCCGCTGATCCACAACAAGACGGCTGCTTGAGGAAATAGGAATTTGTTTTTCCTTCCCGCAAACTGTAAGTAAGTTTATTCAGGTATACACAGATACAGTTACAAAGATTATCATACATAGCAGCATATATGGAGAGAACTCACGAAATCATGACGGTCTGGAGTTCTGAGACTCTCTGACCGCGGGTTCGAACCCCACCCTTGGTATGGTTTATGTGTAGAGAACCTAGGATAACCCAAAAAATTCAGAGTGACTTATTTCCATTCTGTCTGACTTTTTTGGGTTATCCTAGGTTCTCTACACATATGCTGCTATGTATGATAATCAATGTAACTGTATCTGTGTATACCTGAATAAACATAATTACAGTTTGCGGGAAGGAAAAGCAAATTCACTTTTCCTCTAAGCACGAGGATTCTTAGAGCGGTAAATAACCATGGGCTTACACGTGAAATCACCTGATGCATTACCGCAAAGGAGCAAGGTGAAGCGATCCTTTGCTGTCTTGAAGCCTGGTGCACTTTTCTCTTGCTGACTGATATAAATTCGTGTTGGCATTTTCTTCCAGAAAACACTTGTCTCGTCAGCATTAAACACTTGATGTGGCTCATAGGCACCCTCAGTAGGACTCCCCCACTGACTTAATGGTTTAACCCACCGCGGGCGACCGTCCACTCAAAAAATAATTCCCTCCCGCGAACCGTGTAATATACTTTTTACGTCGTGTTAGATACGTAATATTGTACCACAATTCTTCAATCGTGCAATACCCATAACGTGCAACATAATCTTGTGCTAAATGACGTTTAGTACAAAAATGCGAGAGTGGTGTGAAAATTGCAGAGCTTGCCAGGATATATGGCAAAAACAAGTCAACTATCGCTTCTATCCTGGCAAAGAAAGAACAAATCAAGGAAGCTGATGTTGCGAAAGGTGTTGATATGGTAACCAAAAATAGACCAAAAATAGTCGAACAGGTTGAGAAGCTGTTGCTGGTGTGGATCAAAGATAAAGAGTTAGCGGGTGATAGTGTGTCAGAGACGATCATTTGTGAAAAGGCAAGTCAGTTGCATGCCGATCTTGTAAAGAAAATGCCTGGAGCCAGTGCTGATTTTAGTGTTAGTGATTTTAAGGCCAGCAGAGGCTGGTTTGACAGATTTAAGAAGCATAGTGGCATACATAATGTAGTAAGGCATGGTGAGGCTGCCAGTTCAGACAAACGTGCAGCTGAAAAATTCATAACTGAATTTCAGGACTACATGAAGACTGAAAATTTGAAACCCAAACAAGTGTTCAATTGTGAGGAAACTGGCCTGTTTTGGAAGAAAATGCCCAACAGAACCTACATTACTCAGGAGGAAAAGGCACTGCCAGGACACAAGCCTATGAGACAGGCTAACTCTCTTGTTTTGTTCTAATGCTAGTGGGGATTTTAAAGTGAAGCCTTTACTGATGTATCACTCAGAAAATCCCAGAGTGTTCAAGAAACACAATGTCGTCAAGAATAGATTGTGTGTGTTGTGGAAAGCTAATCATAAAGCATGGGTCACAAGGCAAATTTTCAAAGAGTAGATCCATGAAGAGTTTGGCCCCAGTGTGAAAAAATACCTCCTGGAAAATAAATTGCCACTCAAGTGCCTCCTGGTACTGGACAATGCTCCTGCACACCCTCCAAACTTAGTAGACCTACTGTGTAAAGACTTCAGTTTTATAAAAGTGAAGTTCTTGCCTCCTAACACTACTCCTCTCCTCCAGCCCATGGACCAGCAGGTCATTTCTAACTTCAAAAAACTCTACACAAAAGCAGTGTTTGAAAAGTGCTTTGAAGCGACATCGGACACTGAATTGACCCTAAGAGAGTTCTGGAAGAATCACTTCAATATCTACATCTCCATAGGCCTTATAGGTAAGGCTTGGAAGGGAGTGACTTCCAGGACTTTGAACTCTGCTTGGAGACAATTGTGGCCAGGTTGTATCCAAGAAAGTGATCTTGAAGGGTTTGAGGCTGACCCTGAGGACCCTCTGCCTGTTGTGGAAGGTATTGTGGCATTGGGCAAGTCCCTGTGGTTGGTGAGTGGCGAGGATGTGGAAGAGTTGGTGGATGACCACAATGAAGAGCTAACCACAGAAGAGCTGGAACTGGAACAGCATCAGACCAGAGTTCAGGAACTTGCTTCACAGGAGGAGTTAGAGGGAGTGGATGAGGTGCCTTCTTCAGAGATTAAGGAGATTTGTTCAAAGTGGAATGATGCGCAACGGATTGTGGAGAAATACCACCCTGAGCAAGCTGAAACAAGCCATATCTGCAACATGTTCAGTGACAAAACATTGTCCCATTTTAGGGACATCTTAAAGAGGCGCCAGAAACAGAGGACTCTTTGACAGTTATTTTTCGAGACAGGGGTCTAGTGACTCTCAAGCTGGTCCTAGTGCCAGTAAAAGACCAAGAAAGGAAGTAACCCCAGATAAGGACTTGTTACCTGAAGTCTTTATGGAGGGGGATTCCCCTTCCAAACACTAAGCCCTCCCTCACTCCTCCCTATCTTCCAGATGCCATCAACAATCTTCAATAAAGGTAAGTAAAAATGTTATTTTATATGTTTATTTAACCCTTAAACTGTCCAAACGTAGATATACGTTCGCGTGCGTACTGCCCCGAACGTAGATCTACGTTTTTTTTCAAATGCTTTTAACCTTGCCACGATAAGCCTGAGTTGCCTAGAGATTAGAGAATGGGTCTGTGCAATCATTGTGTGCAGTATTACAACATGTGGGAATGACAAACAAAATGCACTCTTCATTTTAAAGAAAAAGAACAAATTATTTTTTTCTCAAAATAGTCGGTCAGCTACGCACGTGAACGTATATCTACGTGTGGACAGTTTAAGGGTTAAATGTTTGTATTTATTTATGTACTATGTATAAATGTTGTGTGTATGTAAAACTATAATTAATCTCATTAAAATGCATTTTTTGTGAATATTTTTGGGTTTCTGGAATGGATTAATTGTATTTCCATTATTTCTTATGGGATATATTGCTTCGAGTTTAGAACTAGCTCCTGGAACGGATTAAGTTCAAAACTCGGGGTTCCACTGTACATGTACAAGGTATACAGGCCTAGCTGACATCAACAACATACGTACTACTACAGCCTCTCCTCACTTAACGATGGAGTTTCGTTCCTAAGACCTCGTCGGTAATCAAATTCGTCGCTAAGTGAGGAGCATACTATAATGGTAGTGGGTTTGTGTCAACCATCTTTGATATTGTTTTAATGTCATCTTTGCACCATTTATAACATTTCTGGTATATTTTTAAATATTAATAGAGTAGTGTACTGTATATTGTAATAAAAAATAGAGGAAATCAGCTCTAATATACATTATTTAGGTATACATACTGGTCAGAGAGCCCATCGTAAGTCCGAGTCATCAGTAAACAAGTACATCGCTAAGTGAGGAGGGGCTGTATATAGAAAGCCCCGTGTTATGCAGAGCATTTTGGGCAAATTAGGTCAATTTTGTCCCAGGATGTGACCCACACCAGTCGACAAAGACCCAGGTATCCATTTTATACTAATGGGTGAACATTACTGAAGGTGCTGACCAGGTCAGCAGTATGTAGGTGAACATTACAGAAGGTGCTGACCAGGTCAGGAGTATGTATATTGTGTGGGTATTGGGAGAGATAAGTAGGTTGTCAAAGACACTCCTTGTGAGGATGGTTACGATATATTTACTTGTCTGTGAGGAGAGATCCCAGCCACGTCTGTTCGGTCTGTAGGTCTATGACTTGTGAGACTGGACGCCTATGCATCGCTATGCACATGCGCTGAGCCTCTGACGTCAACGCGTATCGTGACGTCACATGCAAAGGGACCAGCTGTATAAACTAAGATGAATGCTAATACACTACACAAATGTATATATAATACTGACATGACATGTAGGTGAACATTTCTGAAGGTGCTGACCAGGTCAGCAGGATTCAGGTGAACATTACAGGTGCTGACTGGGTCAGCAGGATCCAGGTGAACATTGCAGAGGGTGCTGATCAGGTCAGCAGAATCAGTCTTAGTGTAGTTACCACTAAACATTGATATGAGTACCTGGAGAGGGTTTTGGGGTCACTGCCCCCGCAGCCCGATCTGAGACTAGGCTTCGTGGTGGATCAGGGTCTGATCAACCAGGCTGTTACTGCTGGCCACACACAAACCAATGTACAAACCACAGCCCAGCTGATCAGGTCCTGACTTTAGGTGCCTGTCCAGCGTCTTCTTGAAGACAGACAGGGGTCTGTTTGTAATCCCCCTTATGTATGCTGGGAGGCAGTTGTCTCTTAGTGTACTCGTGGCCCCCCTGCTTCTCATTGAGGAAATGTTGCATCTCCTGCCAAGTCTTTTGCTTTTGTAGGGAGTGACAAAAGTCACTCCCTACTCTTATTCACTCAGTCACTCACTCACTTATTCACTCTCCTCTAAAATACATCCAGAAGTCTACATGTTAACCTTTTATCCAGTAATACATAGTCTAACAAACTCCGCTTAATTGTCCACTTATTGAGGAATATAGAGATAGACAGTATAATAACCTGTGTGACATGTCAATATATCTTGTTAAATTAGACACATATGCAACACTTGGGTATCTTTATTGAGGAAACGTTTCGCCACACAGTGGCTTCATCAGTCCAATACAAAGAAGAAAGTAGTAATAAGAGGAGGAGTTTGAGGTAATCAGTCCCTCGGCCTGGAGTCGATGTGTTCAGTCCATCAATCTTAAAGTAAATACAACATAAGGCAAATAGAAGTTGCTTATATACTGTAGACAGGTGAGATGAAGCAGGAGGAGGCGGGGTCATAATGGTATCATCCACTAGTCGAAGTAGGTCCTTGTCCAGAGGTTTGGACAAATGTTGAAGAATCCGTTTGTATCAAGATCCCAAGAAGTTGCTGTGTCAGACAGGATGTAGATGAATGGTTCAGAGAACCGACAAGTTGTTAAATTAGACACATATGCAACATTTGAAGTTTTCTTTCGATTTTAATTTTTTTTTTTTTTTTCAAATAACTTTTATGGCCTGAGACCAATATAAGTGCTGTTTTTCAAATATTCACTCGCTAATTCTTACACAATATTGACATAAAGTTTGTTATCATTATTTTGTTTACACTATTTACAAATATTTATAATAACACATATTTATTTCTATTGTTAAATCATATATATACAGTCAACCCCCGGTTATCGTTGGTAATCCGTTTCAGAGGGCCCGTCGATCACCGGTTTGGTCGAACTCCGATTCTATTTTCCCCATAAGAAACAATGGAAATAAAATTAATCCATTCCAGACATCCAAAATATTAAAATAAAATATTTTTTAGAACTTTTTGACATTAAATTACACACAATTTTGAGAAATAAAGAAATAATAGTACAATAACATGTCACGTGCATTTATTGAAGAGTTGTTGATGTGTGCAAGACAGGAGGAGGGGAGAGGATGGAGTAGTATGCTAGTGTTTGGAAGGGGAATCCCCTTCCATTAACACTGCAGGTGGCAAGTTCTTTTCTGGGGTTACTGGCCTTTTTCTTTGAATGCTACACTCCCTGCATGAATTCTACACTCGCTGCTACACTCCCTGCATGAATGCTACACTCCTGCATGAATGCTACACTCCCTGCATCCCTGCTTCACTCCCTGCATGAATGCTACACTCCCTGCATCCCTACTTCACTCCCTGCATGAATGCTACACTCCCTGCATCCCAACTTCACTCCCTGCATGAATGCTACACTCCCTGCATGAATGCTACACTCCCTGCATCCCTGCTTCACTCCCTGCATGAATGTTACACTCCCTGCATCCCTGCTTCACTCCCTGCATGAATGCTACACTCCCTGCATCCCTACTTCACTCCCTGCATGAATGCTACACTCCCTGCATCCCTACTTCACTCCCTGCATGAATGCTATACTCCCTGCATCCCTGCTTCACTCCCTGCGTGAATGCTACACTCCCTGCATCCCTGCTTCACTCCCTGCATGAATGCTACACTCCCTGCATGAATGCTACACTCCCTGCATGAATGCTACACTCCCTGCATGAATGCTACACTCCCTGCATGAATGCTACACTCCCTGCATGAATGCTACACTCCTGCATGAATGCTACACTCCTGCGTGAATGCTACACTCCCTGCGTGAATGCTACACTCCCTGCGTGAATGCTACACTCCCTACGTGAATGCTACACTCCCTGCATCCCTGCTTCTCTCCTTGCGTGAATGCTACACTCCCTGCGTGAATGCTACACTCCCTGCGTGAATGCTACACTCCCTGCATCCCTGCTACACTCCCTGCATGAATGCTACACTCCCTGCATGAATGCTACACTCCCTGCATGAATGCTACACTCCCTGCATGAATGCTACACTCCCTGCATGAATGCTACACTCCCTGCATGAATGCTACACTCCCTGCATGAATGCTACACTCCCTGCGTGAATGCTACACTCCCTGCGTGAATGCTACACTCCCTGCGTGAATGCTACACTCCTGCGTGAATGCTACACTACCTGCGTGAATGCTACACTCCCTGCATCCCTGCTTCTCTCCTTGCGTGAATGCTACACTCCCTGCGTGAATGCTACACTCCTGCGTGAATGCTACACTCCCTGCATCCCTGCTTCTCTCCTTGCGTGAATGTTACACTCCCTGCGTGAATGCTACACTCCCTGCGTGAATGCTACACTCCCTGCATCCCTGCTTCACTCCCTGCATGAATGCTTCACTCCCTGCATCCCTGCTTCACTCCCTGCATCCCTGCTTCACTCCCTGCATCCCTGCTTCTCTCCTTGCGTGAATGCTTCACTCCTTGCGTGAATGCTACACTCCCTGCGTGAATGCTACACTCCCTGCATCCCTGCTTCACTCCCTGCATGAATGCTTCACTCCCTGCATCCCTGCTTCACTCCCTGCATCCCTGCTTCACTCCCTGCTTCACTCCTTGCATGAATGCTACACTCTCTGCATGAATGCTACACTCCCTGCATGAATGCTACACTCCCTGCATGAATGCTACACTCCTGCATGAATGCTACACTCCCTGCATGAATGCTACACTCCCTGCATGAATGCTACACTCCTGCATGAATGCTACACTCCCTGCATGAATGCTACACTCCTTGCATGAATGCTACACTCCCTGCATGAATGCTACACTCCCTGCATGAATGCTACACTCCCTGCATGAATGCTACACTCCCTGCATGAATGCTACACTCCCTGCATGAATGCTACACTCCCTGCATGAATGTTACACTCCCTGCATGAATGCTACACTCCCTGCATGAATGCTACACTCCTGCATGTATACTACACTCCCTGCATGAATGCTACACTCCCTGCATGAATGCTACACTCCCTGCATGAATTCTACACTCCCTGCATGAATGCTACACTCCCTGCATGAATGCTACACTCCCTGCATGAATGCTTCACTCCCTGCTACACTCTTTACCACAGGCTTGGCACTAGGAGCTTTCTTGGGGCCCATGGTGGCTTATTTAGCAGTTGCAAGCACTAAAAACAGTGGAATAATGACAATATAAACAAACAAACAAACAAACAAACAAATTTTATTTCATTGCAGGTTACATGGGTATCGGAAGTTACAATGTAAATTGAGTGCAAGGAGAGCCACTGACATGCCATGGCATTAGGGCAGCTTATTCTAGTCCTTAAAACTATGTACTTAATATTAGAGAAATTTATTGAGTTTATTCTAGTTAAAAATTATTTTCAAAATTACAATATGATGAAATTTTACTGTTTAAATTATTATATAATGATATTAGATCTTAGATTGTTACAGGTGTTAAGATTCTTGAATGATAATATGGAATTGAGATTATCTTAAGGAAAATAACATTGAGCATTTTTGACATTAACTTATAATATGAGTAGGGGGTAACATAATAGTAACATATTATTAAAAATTGAGATTATCGTATAGGAAAGTAACAATGAGCATTTTTCAAAGTAGTTTATAGCATGATCATTTAGGTTTGGGTGAGTAGGTGGTTTTTGAGTTGAGTCTTAAATTGATTTTCAGACAAGATTATCTTAATATTTACTGGTAATGAATTCCAGATTCTGGGGCCCTTTATGTGCATAGAATTTTTACATAGGTTGATATGAACACGGGGTATATCAAAAAGTGATCTGTGTCATTTGTTGTGGTCATGGGTCCTATTAAAGTTGGTGAGGAGAGTTTTGAGCAGAGGGTTTATATTAGAGTTTAAAGTTTTATATATGTAGTAGGCACAAGAGTAAGTATGAATGTTCTTTACGGTGAGTAGTTTGAGACTTTTGAATATTGGTGGAGTATGCTGTCTAGAGTGGGAATTTGTTATCATTCTGACTGCGTATGAATGTGTGGGTGGTGGTCGCTCTCGCTTGTAAACAATAGCACTGACACTCTGTGGAGTGTCCAGGCCCAGCTGGGCCACGCGTACGCGTCCGGGACGAATAGCCAACTCGTCCAACTCCGAGCGGCTTGTCTAATACTGAGCCAAAATTCTCATTAAAAAACCTGTCGAACACTGATTTGGACGACCTCCGACGCCGTCTAACACCGGGGGTTGACTGTAGATATATAGTCACTGGACATGTTTCTAGATGTTCTGCAGCCTGTGGAAGTCTCTGAAACATGGTTCCATGCACAGTGGTGTTTCACATTCTACACACATATAGCGAGTGTCTTTGCGTTGCTGTGGGCGTCTTTTTGTATGTGCACAGACATAACACCTCTTCTGAGCCTTTTTCTTGCAAGCAGTAGCAGGCAG
>WNWK01056123.1:0-11087 GCA_009830355.1 Cherax destructor
AGTTATGAGTTTGGGGATAGAAAAGGGAAATTTGGCAAAATGGGCTCAAAGGGGCAAATTGCTGAGGGAAAATATGGAGCCCAAAATTTAAAGGTGAAATTCCATAACATCCATAAAATTTTCATGTTTTTGGTTTCAAAATTGAAAAAAATCATTATCTTTTCATAAAATTTTTTTTTTAAATTCTACATTGTGAGAAAGTTTGCGATCAGGGTCATCCCCTCAAAGGATTAATAATAAAAATTGAAGAATTTTTTGGGGTTTTAAAATGTCAACATTTTGTAGGTTTGATAGCTCACCCCTCAAACCTACACGAAATATATGACTTTAAAAGCACCTCAGAGTGATTATTATTATTAGTAATACTATTGACATAGCTCATGCCGAGTTTAATAATTTCTAACACCCATTTAGATGAAATCGAAATGAGAAAGATGGAACAAACGACAGACAAACACCCAGCTAACCCCTTTTTTCAGTGAACTGTTTTTACTCTTCCATTCTTTCCCCCTTCCTCTTCCAAGTGCTGCTAACTTCCAACCTATCTTGTCCATGGGTGACAATAATGTACAGTTTTATAAACAAATATGTAATCTTGGGGGTTGTTGATGCGAGATGCTTTGCTGCCATTTCCATGACCAAAGTTCTCGACAGTTTACTTTTGGGGGTCAAAAAGGCTGGGAAAGCCGGGGAGTCATTAAACAGGAGGTCATTAACACTTAAACTGTCCACACGTAGATATATTATTTGTACACGGGAAGTTATACAAAGATACCAGGAGGTTATTGGGATTCTGGTGATGGGTTAGAACAGTGATGGAACCATATCTTGGAAGGGGATATTATATACTGATAACTGGTACCCCCCCTCCTCAGTGTTTTTTGGGTGATGTGGGGGGGAATCTGAAATTAAGCATATCCCTGGGCAATGCAGGCACTGTAGAGGTGAGGTGCAGGCTTTTGCTGCCAATGACATCATGGCATTTCGTGGCATGACAAACGAGATGTCACACTGTTGTCATCAATTCACCCTATCAAAATGACAGACACTGGCAGGGTGAGAAGAGAGACCAATGAACCCATTCTAAAACCTGCAGCTGTGATTGACTGCACCCTCAATAGCACTTAGTGGACAAATGTGACATGCAAATTGGGTTTGATGATTGTGTTGAAGAGTTACAAGTGGTACATAAAACTTTTTTCACATTCTGGACATTACCATGCTCAATGCTTATAATATTTATAAGTTGAAGACCACAAACAAACCACATATGGCTAATATTGTTTATCTGTCATCAGACAAATAATATTCAAGTACCAGGAACAACACCTGCAATAGAAAACCGCCACCAAGTTATCAACACCTACCCTCTCGTCTGAGGCCTGGTGAACACTTCCAACAAAACTGCCTGCTACTGCTTGCAAGAAAAAGGCTCAGAAGAGGTGTTTTTTCTGTGACATACAAAAAAACGTCCATTACAACGCAGAGACACTCGTTATGTGTGGAATGTAAACACCATGTGCATGGAACCATGTTTCAGAGGCTTCCACAGGCTGCAGAACTTCTAGAAACATGTCCAGTGACTATATATGTATATATATGATTGAACAATAGAAATATACAATACAGTGGACCCCGAGTAACGTAAAACTTCATTCCAGAAACCTGCTCAAGTGCCATTACCGAATGAATTTACTCCTTAAGAAATAATGTCAGGTAGGTTAGTCCATTTCAGACCCCAAAAAAACACTTACAAAAGCATAACAATATTATAATTACATAATTGTACGATTTCCGGGTGTTCAAGTTACTGGGGTCCACTGTAATTTTAAACGTACATTGTGTAAACAAAATAGTGATACAAACTTTGTCATTATTGTGTAATAATTAGCAGTAAATATTTGAAAAAAAAGCACTTATATTGGTCTCACAGGCCATAAAAGTTATCTGAAAAAAAAATTAAAATCGATAAGAAAACAACTTCAAGAAATAAAAAAATGATTAGCCAACCGGGAAATCAGCGATGTTGCCCAGCGGTTCAATTTTTTGGGCAACTTCAATCCTCTTATATCTTGGTAAATATTGATCACAAAAAAGTATTTTTTAGCCTATTAGATTTAGAAAAAGCTATCATTTCATAAGAATTTTTTTTTTTTTTTTTTGAAATTCGTGGACCCTGAGAACGAGTTTCGGAGAGGGTTCTTGGACCCCCAAAGGGTTAAAGAAGGTTGTGTGTGTGAGGGGCTTGGACTTCCAGCAAGCATGCATGAGCATGTTAGATAGGAACAAATGGAGACATGGATTTAGGACTTGACGTGATGTTGGAGTGTGAGCAAGGAAATATTTATGAAGGGATTCAGTCCTGGAGATGGGAAGTACAGTGTCTGCACTCTGAAGGAGGGGTGTTAATGTTGCAGTTTTCAACTGTGTGTAAGTGCGCCTCTGGCAAGACAGTGATGGAGTGAATGATGATGAAAGTTTTTCTTTTTTGGGCCACCCTGCCTTGGTGGGAAATGGCCGATGTGTTAATAATAATATAATATCTCACTAATACAGTAGGTTAGGTTCCAGACTGTCAGCATAACACAAATATCGCCTTAACCCTTTGAGTGTCTAGACCCCGGATCTGAAAAGTGTTGACAGTCTTCAATAATTTAAAAAAAAAAAAAATTCTTATGAAGTGGTAGAGAATCTTGTTATGATGGTAATAAAACAAAAAGTACAAAATTTGAGTCCTATTTTAGGCCAATTATGTTGTTACTGTCAACCAAATTCTTAGCTATTTCTTCCATTTTATCGACTGAGTACAGGAAACTCCCCAATCAACCATTTCAACTACCCAATAATTAGAAATTGGTAATTTGGCCAATTTCACACACATTTCAAAATAGGGTCCAGAATAAACAATGCACAGACCTGTTCCCTCATATCTAGGCCAAAATATTCCAGTCACAGTATATTTAAGGGAACTATGCTTAAACAGTGCCCTGGCACTTAAAATAACATTTTCTTTGTTCATTAGTTACATTCCCAGGCTTTACACATGAATTCCTTTTGAATTTTTTTACACAATTTTTATTCATAAAAATAAAAGATATATTGTTATGCATTACTGTAATAATTGTATAAATAATGTCAGCACATTTGTGAATGCGTATTAGAACAACCAGTTGGGACGCGTATTAGGCGAGTGAGGCAATTTTTACTCTGATTATCGGCAAAATTGAATATTTCCACTACTTTGAGCTCAATTTGAAGCTACTTCCAATCTGGAAAGCAATCAAAATCATGTCTATTTCTGTAATATATTTTTCAATTCTATCAAATGATACCAAGAAACTGAGAATACAACCATTAAAATCATCCAAAAATACACCACAAATTCAGCTATTTTAAATAAAAAACATGGATTCAGTTTTTCCCATTATGCACTGCATGGGCAGGATGTTTTTATATGGTGCAGACTTACCACACTGACCCATTTTCTCACATCTATGCCCAAATTTACCACTCACAGCTTATCTGAGTGAGCTGAGCTCATTATGTAGTTCTATAGCACCAACAGAGACTTCAAACCCATAGTACTATGGTATAAGTAACAAAAAAGGCACAATACCGTGACTGGAACAATACACAAATAACCCGCACATAGAAGAGAGGAGCTTACGACGACATTTCGGTCAGACTTGGACCAAAACGTCGTAAGCTCCTCTCTTCTATGTGCTGAGGTTGTACTATGGTATAGACAGCGAGGAGTTATGCAAATCACAGCCTTTTTTCACTTGCCAGTGCATATAAAAGAATAAAAAAAATTATATTATCATTTATTAACCCTTTGACTGTTTCGGTCATATATATACGTCTTACGAGCCACTGTTTCGGACGTATATACTCACAAATTCTAGCGGCTTCAAATCAAGCGGGAGAAGCTGGTAGGCCCACATATGAGAGAATGGGTCTGTGTGGTCAGTGTGCGCTGTATAAAAATCCTGCAGAATGCAGTGCATAATGAGGAAAAACTCCGACCGTTTTTTGGATTAAAACGCCGTCTTTGAGGTGTATTTTTGTATAGTTTTTATGGTTGTATTCTTTTTTTTATGGTCTCATTTGATAGAATGGAAAACATACTACAGAAATATAGATGATTTTGATTAGTTTCATGATGAAAACGACCTTGAAATTGAGCTCAAAGTAGCGAAAATGTTCGATTTTTGCAAATGTTCAAGAGTAAACAAATCACGCCACGCGTCCAATACACATCAATTGGTGAGTCTAATATTCTTTCACAAGTGCGCTGATATTATTTATACCATTTTTACAATAATGCAATAGTCTGCATAACGGTAAATCTTCTATTTTTTGTGTGAATAAAAAATCAAAATAGAAAGCAAAGATTAATATAAGAGGGGCCTAAAGACTTGACTAATGAACAGATAACATCTTATTTTAGTGCCAGGAATGTCTGCATTGTTTATTCTGGACCCTATTTTGAAATTGACATCTTTTTTATTTTGCATGAAATTGGCCAAATTGCCAACTTCTGACCACTTTATTGGGTAGTTGAAATCGGTAAATTGGTGGTTTCTTGTACTCAATCGATAGAACAAATGGAGTTCTAAAGAAATAGCTCTGAGTTTGGTTGACTGGAATAATGGAATTGGCTGAAAATAGGGCTCAAAGTCGGCGAAATTGCTGATGCGTATATATCGCCGAGATCACTAACTTTGCGAGAGCGTAACTCCTTAAGTTTTCAATTTCATACTTTTGGTGTCATTGTCGTGTGGGTCTTGGGAGAGATATATAGGAGGTCAAAGATACTCCTTGTTGGATGGTTACGGTATATTTACAGTAATTAGAGGAGAGTCCAGCACACCTTCTGTCTCGCCTGTAGGTCTAACGTAGTGAGGCAGTCTGCCTATGATAGGCTGTGCACCTGCGCTGAGCCTCTGACGTCAGCGGGTACCGTGACGTCACACGCAAAGGGACCAGCTGTATAAAGATATACTAAACAAGTGTATCTATGATACTGACACGACAGCTCGGCCATGTTATCGTATGACGTCTCGGCATACTATACAACTCTATAGGCTGAACAGACAGGTGGTACTGGGTGAATCTATACAATAGCAAACACATTATAACTTTGAACTGATCAAGATTAATCTTACTCTCGCACTTCTTGAGTTAATGGTACATAAGAGAAATTTAATGGATCTAGATATAATGGATTATATATAAACAATTGCAAATTTGATCGATCAATCGATATGTATTCATGCACTCTTCGGCTTCTGAGGAAGAATAAATATTTACAGGAAGAAGTTTTAACAGGAAAGATAAACTCGGCTAACACGGGTTATACTGTTAAAACTCAGAACTCAGAGAGAACTTGAACACACAACAATCTTGCTAGATACTGGAAATCTAATAACAAAACACACAGTCAATAATTCGGTTCTAAACTGGATTTTCTAATTTTCTATCTTTAGCTCACAACTTATGATCACTTTCCTACTGGAGGAATAAACAGGCTCGGTGGAGTGGATGGATCCTCCCGGTTGAAATAGTTAGCTCAATGACACAAAGTATGAGAAAAGGAGAACGGTTCTCACTATCTCTTACTGCAGGTAAGAATTACTCGACACACGACACTTTACTCTGCAAAGACTTACTGTCAACTGGAAGGAACACTATCTGGAACACGAGGGACAACAACTGGCACTCTAGTGAGTACACTAGCAACAGAAACGGCTTTCTGCAATTGCTTTTGCATCAGCGAGAGATGCTATAACTCATTCAAATAGTCTTTCTTCAACAAAGCGTCCCTGGAGAGGAACTACTACTTGAACTAGCAACATTGCAAGGATAGACTCAGTACTCAGGCGGCCCGGATGCCTCCGGCACCCTAGGCATCTGAACGCTATCTTGCATGCAAGATATTGTAGGGCTGAATTCCAGACAAGAGTGACAGTAATACTAGTGCCTTGATCGCTCGGCTACGTTAATAAGTGAAACACATACTTTCTAGAACTAATCTGAACTTTACATTCCGCATCACTCTGGCAATTCTCTGATACAAGCTCGAAGAACAAACACATTGTTCAAAGGCTAGAGACTGTCTTTCAGTCATTAAGGGACTATGAGAACTTTTCACTGACTTGCTATCATTATGGCTCTGAATGGCATACAGTATTATCGCACATGGTTACTAAAACTTCAATGCCTCGACTGGCAGCAAACACATTACTACTTAACTTTACTTGAGACATGACTGAGCAATTAAACGAGAATCGAATTGAAAGCAAAAATTACACAAGTATATGGCACAATAAAAGCTTAACTGATAGAATTATTAACTATTCTGCATGAGTAACAGGATAATAGCACAATAACACTAAAGAAAAGATAACTCACTGGAAATTGACTTGGAAAAAAATTCAACACACTAAGATAAAACAATCTAGCTTTAACTTGAACAGCAAAATGAGTTTCTTTTCTTTAAATATCAACAAAATTGCAACACAACAAAAGAATTAAATTCACATTAATTAAAAAATTCAATAATGCTTATGGCACTAGCAACAATCTGATAAAACAATTCGGTAGAATTGTTCACTGCAAAATTAAAGTAACTTTACTGCTTGTATCTCTAGAAGTTCACTGGAATAATTACTTATTACTCTTAGGAAATGACAAGTTACTAGAGCAATTAAACACAACAAAATTGATAAGACAAGGTGAATACTGGCGAATTTACTTTATACAAAATCAATTTCAGGAATGACTGATTGAAAAAAATTCACACTGGGGTAAATTATTTTCACACAACACAAAGATATTAGAAATAAAATAGTTTGAACACTCTTACTCTTAATTGCAAGCAAAGCAAGGTAACTCAATGAAACAGTTACTGAACAATTTACTAAAAACACTGACTTTAGACAAACTAAGAGTGAATTTGTTCAACAACACATGAAAACAAATGAAAGAATTAATGACAATAAATTGGTATTAACACTTACATTAGCTGAAGATACTCATCAAAGGCACAGAACAGTTAACTTACTGTCTCTACAAAGTCATGCTCTTGTTGACTATATACAAGTAATTATTGTAGCAAAATAATATCCTCAGTAAGTTATTTGTCTAATTTCTCAGACAGCAGAGTGGCTTGCTGGCTTAGTAGAATATTTTCACACAGATTGACTGGCTTGGAATCTTGTGACAAACTAGCACAGCAAGGTAGAAGCTGGCTTAAGCCTAGGCTGACGTAGCTGGTGGTGGCTTTACTGGCTTGAATGGGACTCTCCCCTCACTGGCTTACTCGTACAGAATTTGCAAAACCCGGGTCAACCCCTCGTAGGTTTCAGCAAAATTAACAAGTAAGGCACTTAGCTGACCAGGAGATACTGTAGATATGTAGACTTCTTTGATGTAGGAGCTGGTAACGTGGTCGGTCTGGAGGCTGTTTGCTTGCTTGAAGTCTATCTCTCTATAACATCGTAATCGATAAAAATTACGGCACACCGCTGCTCACCACTTGTCGTGTGGGTCTTGGGAGAGATATATAGGAGGTCAAAGATACTCCTTGTTGGATGGTTACGGTATATTTACAGTAATTAGAGGAGAGTCCAGCACACCTTCTGTCTCGCCTGTAGGTCTAACGTAGTGAGGCAGTCTGCCTATGATAGGCTGTGCACCTGCGCTGAGCCTCTGACGTCAGCGGGTACCGTGACGTCACACGCAAAGGGACCAGCTGTATAAAGATATACTAAACAAGTGTATCTATGATACTGACACGACATCATTACCATCAGGAAAAGATTCTCTATCATTTCATAAGAAAAAATAATTTTTTTTTTTAAATTTTGCAACAACAGGAGAGCGCTCAGGATTAGGGGTTGCGACAGTCAAAGGGTTAAGTGTGCAATAGCACTGGGCCTAAAAAAGATGCAAAGGTAAAAATAAATAATTTTTTTTAAATTGCTAAAAACCATCTTAACCCTTAAACTGTCCACACGTAGATATACGTTCACCTGCGTACTGCTCCGAATATTTTGAAAAATTTTTTTTTTTTTTTTTAAATGAAGAGCGCATTTTTATAAACAGGATAGGAAAAAAAAAATTTGGGGCCTGATTCCGAGATATCCCCAATTTGGTGCTGGAGTCCCGATCAACACAAGCCTGCCTTTTGCAAAAGCCGAAAATTTTTTTTTTTCCAGTTTTCTTTTTTTTTATATAATTTTGATGTTTTTAAAAATTTACTTTAAATATTCCTGTGATTTAAGCCAATTTTGCTAACCTAATATTAGTACTTGTCCCTTAGTCAAATCACACCAACAGGTGAACTTTTTTGTACCTTGGTTTTATTTTCATAAAAAACGGGATTTATAGGTCCCAAATTTTTAGACACCAAAATATATGAAACCCTTGAAAAAGGTTTAGAAATGGGATAACTACTGATGGCAGTAATTGAGAATAAGGTGCGGGAACCCCTTTTTCTGATCTATCATCTGTCTGTCTTCTTCGGTTTTCCCCGTCATCTGTCTGTCATCGTTGTCTGTTCCTGTTAATCTGTCTGCCTTTTGCTGTGTTTTCGCTCTCTTATCTGTTTTCTGCCCTTTGCCGGGGATATGAAACCCTTGAAGAAGGTGTGTTGACAAGTGTCAAAACTTTGAACCCCAGGACATTTGATAAATGTCAAGTGCGGGAGGGAACCCCCCCTTTTTTTGTCTATCTGTTTTTCCCAAGTTGATTTCGTTTTATCTTCTGTCTGTTTGCTAGCTTGATTTTGTCAAACTCATCTGTCTTTCTGTCTGCCTGTGTGTGTTTTTTCCGTCTGCTTGTCTCAGTTCAGAGTGCAGTTAGCCCAAAAGGTATTTTAAAAGATGGAAGTGCAGCGTATTACCAGTTGCAAGTTTTTTTACAGCAGTTTGACTTTGCCCCAATTTTGGCTTAGGAAAAATTTTAACAGGAATAACGAATTTTGACAGGAGAGAACAGAATATAGGACAAAGATATAGAAGATATATAGACGACAAAGATAAACGACAAAATATAGACAGCAAAGATATAGACAGAAAAGATTAAAAGAAAAAAAGATATTTTGACAGCAAGTATAGGAAAAAAATATAGACAGAAAAGGGTATAGACAAAAAAAAGATATAGACAGAAAAAAAAAATAGACAGACAAAATTTTAGACAGCAAAGATAGACAGCAAAAATATAGACAGAAAAATAGACGGGAAAAAAGATATAGACAGACAAAGATAAGCGCAAAAATAAAGACAGCAAAAAAAAAAAAACAAAAAAAGATAAAACAGCAAAAAAAAACAGACAAAAAAAAAGACAGCAAAAAAAAAAGACAAAGATAAAGACAGACAAAAATAAAGACAGACAAAGATTTGGGGGATTCTCCGTAAAAGAACTTTTTAAAACCACGTTATTGATGAATCCAAAAGCGACCATCCCCCAATTTTTCCAGGGGGAAAATCTACCTCATTTCCATCATGGTAAAACATAAAAGAGATTTATATTGCCCCCCAAAAGGGCGATTTCCCCATTTCATTTTGGACTGAAAGGGGTTTATACGGTTTGGCTTAAAATCCCCGCAAACCGCCTTGGTTTTTGATGTTCTTTACAAGAATCGCAGTCCCTGTTTAAAGAAACAAAAACATCCTTGCCATGAACTTTTGGGTGGTGTTGGGTCCACCAATGGGGGAAATGTTCTTTATTGGAACCCCGGAGTTTCCGCCCCTTTTTGGGAGTTCACTTGCATTGTCTCTATTTTGTTTTCCCAATCAGTTAATTTGAATAACCATTTTATCTTTAAACCCCTGGAACAGAGTTTTATCTTATTTCCCCACGGGGGATTAAATTTAACACGCCCAAAAAGCCCTTTTTTTTCCCCGGAAGACCCCCCGCGAGGGGCCCCGAGCCACATTCAACTGATCCCCCAGGGGCCCTGGGCCCGGGTTGGGCGAGGGCGGTTTTTAACAATTGCAATGTTTAAGTGGCAATTAAAATTTTTGTTCTCAAATATTGAGCCCTGGAACACATGATTGCAATTTAAGGTGAAACAATACAACAGTTTACTGTAACTTCCGTTAGGCAAAAAAGTTACATTTTCCAAATTATTGACATACACTTTTGCTTGGTCAGACAGCACTGAACACTGTTCATACATCTGGAAGGAGTTAATTTTTTTTTTCACCCAGCTGCCGTCTGGCCCCTTCCTAAGGGGGGAAAGGGTGGGGCCCAACAAAAAGGGGGGAAAAGGGGCTACCCCCCCCCCTTTGGGAATTTTTTTTCCCCAAAGATAAAGAAGACAAAGATAAAGACAGACAAAAAAATATAGACAGATAAAAACAGCCAGAACAACCAAAACCAACCACCCTGCCGAATACATAAGAAAAAGAAAGGGAAAACCCCCCGGGGAAGGGGCCTTTCTGGGTGCAAAAGGGAAGTCCAAAAGGCACACCCCAGCTTGACCAATGACCCACCCAGTCAGGTCACATCCCCAAAGGAAGGGGGCATTTCATCAGACCAAAAAAGGCCCCCAGTCAGGTCCCAAACCCCACCCCCCACCCCAGCCAGACCTTTTTTAAGGGGGCTCCCCCTTTTTGGGGGTATCGGGCTGAGGTTTGGGCCCTTGGTCTTTCTTCCTCAGACCTGGCCCAATTTCCCCCCAATCCCCCCCCCCTTTCCCATCTTCCCCATCCCCCTTTTCCCTTTCCCCCCTCCTTTCCTCCTCCCTCCCTCCCTTATTTCCTTCCCCTTTTTCCCCCTAGGAGCTTTTCTCCACAGGCATTCTAGTTCCTAGGTAGGGGAATCTGTGGTCCAATCCCATTCTGTTGGGGGTTCTTGGCGGGGTGGTTTTCCATGGAATCTGGATCGATGGGGATGTCCCGATCCCTTTTCCCGGGTTTCCCGGGGGGGGCTTTGGGGATTTTTGGGCGACGGGGTACTCCCGGAGGCCACCCCTTTTGGGGTTCCGGGGGAAGGGTGAAGGGGTATGCTTTTTTGGGGGATATCCGGGCCCCCCTTCTTTGTCCGCCAAGTTGTTTCCCCGGGGTTGCTGGGGTTTT
>WNWK01056124.1:0-11087 GCA_009830355.1 Cherax destructor
ACTCAAAAAATTTCTTAATATTAAGACATGTTTTAAGGACAGAATGCTGCCCAATGCCACGTCAGGGCCTCCCACCAATTTCATTGCAACTACCGATACCCATGTTCTGCAATCTGAATGAAATAAAATATGTGTAGAAAACCGGGATAACCCAAAAGCGACAGAGTGATTTACCTTTTTACACTTTATCACTGGCGGGGAAGCCTTTATCGACTTGTAAGCTCTTGGGCCCCCATGGTGACTTATTTCACAGTGACAATACAAAACCCAAAAAAAAGCAAAATGTATTGTGAATGTTTAAAAGCGCTGGGTAAGTTCTCTCAATGGAAAAATGTTAGGGCCCCGAGGGAGACAGGGGGAGCAGGGACAGGTCTAATATTAACCCGGTATTTATGATAAAAATGAAAAAAGCTTACAAAACCAGTTCTTTAAACAGCCACGATACTGGGGCCCATTACTAGAATAAAAAAAAAGTTTTATTAAGGGAGGTATTTGCAATTCAAAAAAAAAATCTGATTAGTATATTTAAAGATGAAGCTAGGACACTTAAAGGAATGATAGAAAGGACGGGGAAAAAGGATAAAACCCTTTTGGGGGTTTTCAGAACTACTTAGAGCCGCCCCTCAAAACTCCTGGAACTCTTAACCCAACCAATTCCATAACAATCTACCTCCTATAACAACCATCTTATTAAAATGATCCTAAACTTGAACACTGAAATGTACTGCTGCAGACTGGGCCCAGCCTATAGAAAAACATCGTACCCATGGAATGCTGGTTTTCAAACTGCCCTTGTGCTGCCAGAGAGGTAGACAGAGCTCTGGCAAACTGACTGGGAAAATTTGTCAATGGTCTCAATGCTCACACCCCATTGCCGGGGCATGGGGGGACAAATAGAATTGGGTAACAGAACTGGTCAGATAGGCACCCTCATCCCTTACATAGGGCAAATGAGCTAGTCAGTGCTTGGGCTGTTACATCAAGCTATGAAAATCTTCCCAGTACCACACAGGCAAAATTAAATGACAAATATGATGCTAGGGAGAGACTTGTTTGTTTATGCTCAACAAGGAACATGACTAATATTCCTTTCACTGACTTTGAACTTGATGCAGCACTAACTAAGGGCAACTCACGTCGCCTGGTGAGGATGGAATTACCTACAATATACTAAGATTGCTGTGTCGAGTACCAGGCAATCCTTTACTCGAATTATACAACATGAGCTATGTAACTGGGGAGCTCCCTAAATCTTTGACCAACAGCCTCATCATTCCCATTCCTAAGCCCAATCAACAAAATTCATTTCGCCCAATATCTCTTACTAGCTGCTTATGTAAAACATTTGAGTGGATGATTCTTAATCGTCTCATGTACAGAATCAAACATTTTTTTGTCCCCGTTTGCATGGTTTCATGCATGGAAAAAGTGTGCACCATTGCATAGCCAACTTTCTCACTCTGCACACTGACAGCTCATACATACCTTCCTTGACCTTAAATCTGCTTTTGATTTTGCCAACCACATATAATCATTAGTGAACTTGCCAGAATGGATGTTGGAGGATGGCTTCTCCACTGGATTAAAGGCTACCTGTCCAACAGAAAGTCTTCTGTGTTGTTCCAGGGGCATAGAAGTATAACTAAAGACTTTGAATTAGGAACCCCACAGGAGGTGCCAGTCCCACTCTATTCAATATTCTATTAATGCCTTACTTAATGCTATGCTAGCCAGCCCCATCATTATATGATTATTTTCACTGATTATATAATGATTCACACCACCAGTCTCTCCAACATCCAAAACATCCTTAACCATGTACTAGCCTCGTGTCAGGACCTGGGGTTGATAATCTCTACTGATGGGTCTCTTCTACAATATGTAAACAGATACAGGTATCTAGGCTTGAGGTCCCACTACTTGGACCTGTTATAACGAGACTTTGTCATCATACAAAGAAGGCTGAGAGCACTTAGAGTTGTGGCAGGGTTTCACCCCAGGTCATGTGCTAATTTAAAATTGTGAAAATGATGCATCTTGCTTATAATAGATCATTGGTTGATTATGCTGGCCACTACTTGTTCTTGTGTCTGACTGGAACCTTGGAGGGCTGGAAAACTGCAGAACGAAGCAATGTGGATCATTTTAGGATGCCTCGACTGCAAAATTTTAAATACGTATGCAGAAAGAACTTTATATTCCAAGCATCAGAGATCGTGTTACTGAAAGACATATCCTATGGGATTAATATGCTCAGGCAAGCCCATTCAAACCCCTGCACAGAAGCCTCCAAACTTTCCTCAGCACTGGTGAACATCCCTCCAGATGGACGAAAAACTGGAACCGACCTCCGCATGAATCAGATACATGATCTGTGGAAGTAAGGCCAAGCGGCACTTCTCCACTCCATGGAATATTACCCCATTCCAAACTACCATCCCTCCATTTCCCCCAAACTACTTAAATCACAACCAAGCTTCGCTTGAAGCCAAACATGATGCCTTAAGCTGTATTGATAACTTAGCCAAACAGCACACCTCACAAATTATTTACGTTGATGGTTCTGTTCACCAATCCACTGGTGCAGCTGGTAGTGCTGCTGTTGTCATCAGAGTGATGGCTCTCTTAAAGAAATTGGAGCACGCATCAATAACTGGGCCTCTACCTCAGACAGAACTGTTGCCATACTCTTGCACTCAAATACGTCCATGTATCTAAGGTTGACTCTCTAATTGTAACATTCTCTGTCATCCATAAATGCTCTCAACTCATCAAGTATAACTTGAGCATGCTTGCGTCAGAAGCCAGACACAGGTATGGTAGGATTGTGGATAGTAGAGTCAGAGTGCACATGCTGTGGATTCCATCTCACATTGGTCTTCAGATGCATGATAGAACTGATAAATTGGCTAAGATTTATGCTTTCAAAGAAGGGTAGATTACAATCTTGGCTTGTCAGTTAGCAGTTTGAGAACAATAATCGAAAAGAACTTCAACTGAATTTTATTGACTTAAGACTCAGGAGATTGACACCAGTCAGTCCATCTATCATCATTCTATCATGCAGGAGCCGCCACATGTTTATGGTGCATCCAACAAAATAAGCAGGCTCTTGGATGTCACAACCGCCCGCCTCCGGCTTGGTTACAAGTATCTTTGGCAGGTTAAATCACCACCACCAGATGTAGACCAAACAAAATGTAAACTTTGCCAGTTGATTATTGTCACACCCTGCGTCATTATATACTGGAGTGCGATAAAATTAATGAATTCAGAGACAACTCTCAGAAATGTTCAAGATATGTCAAAGTATTTTATCCACAGTGGTATATTACAGACCATTCTGGAAAAATACCTGACTTTGCTCCCTGTAAATAAAGCATTGCCACGTGTGTGTGTGTGTGTGACCCAACAATTAAAATTTGCACCAAGAACTCATTACAGTTGTGACCGGGTGTAGTTTAGTGAATTGCTCATTACTTTATAATTTGTTCATGATTGTAACCATGTATAAACGTAAGTAAGTAAATTTACTTACATGATTCATTACCTTTCTAACTTGTGAGTTCATTACCTTTCTAACTTGTGAGCTCATTACCTTCAACTTGTGAGCTCATTACCTTTCTAACTTGTGAGCTCATTACCTTCTAACTTGTGAGCTCATTACCTTTCTAACTTGTGAGCTCATTACCTTTCTAACTTGTGAGCTCATTACCTTTCTAACTTGTGAGCTCATTACCTTTGTAACTTGTGAGCTCATTACCTTTGTAACTTGTGAGCTCATTACCTTTGTAACTTGTGAGCTCATTACCTTTGTAACTTGTGAGCTCATTACCTTGTAACTTGTGAGCTCATTACCTTGTAACTTGTGAGCTCATTACCTTTGTAACTTGTGAGCTCATTCCCTTTTGTAACTTGTGAGCTCATTACCTTTGTAACTTGTGAGCTCATTACCTTGTAACTTGTGAGCTCATTACCTTTGTAACTTGTGAGCTCATTACCTTGTAACTTGTGAGCTCATTACCTTTGTAACTTGTGAGCTCATTACCTTGTAACTTGTGAGCTCATTACCTTTGTAACTTGTGAGCTCATTACCTTTGTAACTTGTGGCTCATTACCTTTGTAACTTGTGAGCTCATTACCTTGTAACTTGTGAGCTCATTACCTTTGTAACTTGTGAGCTCATTACCTTTGTAACTTGTGAGCTCATTACCTTTGTAACTTTGAGCTCATTACCTTTGTAACTGTGAGCTCATTACCTTGTAACTTGTGAGCTCATTACCTTGTAACTTCTGAGCTCATTACCTTTGTAACTTGTGAGCTCATTACCTTTGTAACTTGTGAGCTCATTACCTTTGTAACTTGTGAGCTCATTACCTTTGTAACTTGTGAGCTCATTACCTTTGTAACTTGTGAGCTCATTACCTTTGTAACTTGTGAGCTCATTACCTTTGTAACTTGCTCAGCTATCAAAACTTTGGGGTCCAGTCCCTGGACCCATTATGTACCTCTGTAATCTTTTGACTACCTCCCACAGGATGGGTATGGGGTGCATAATAAAGATATCAAACTGAAACTCCATTCCGTTATTCCATGAACCATCCCTAGTTATAGTTCACCAACATTGAAAATATAAAATGATCTGAATTTGGCATTCAAAATTATAAGCAAAACCTAAAAAGGAAACTGCCCAAATATATACACAACATACTCTACAATAAACCAGTACAAAAAACACCTTTGTAAGATTTAATGTTACAGTTTTGAGATACCAAATTAAATGCTTCATATATTTTAAAACATGTGGTGTTAACTTAAGATTGTTTTTAATACTTACATGATGGGATAAATCTGCATCCATAATGAAAATATAGTTGCCAGTTGCATGCTTTATCCCATGAATATATGCAGTACCTAGACCAAGCTTCTTTGCTCTTGGACGTAAAACCTGAAAAATTACACACTTTTAAACAATGAAATGTACATATTTGTCTTCCAAGTAAATTTTTCCTCAAATTTAACAGGAATTTCCCACCAAAGTCATAAGCAATTTAACCCTTTCACTGTCTGTCCCAGAATATTATGGCTTGCAAGCTAGTGTCGGTCCCATAATACTATGCCAAATTCTACCGGCTTCCAATCTTGCAGAAGAAAGCTGGTAGGCCTACATATGAGAGAATGAGTTGAGTGGTCAGTGTGTGTGTGTGCAGTATAAAATGCATAGAGAAAAACTGACTGTTTTTGGTTTAAAACAGCGACTTTACAGTGTATTTTCGTATGGTATTTATGGTTGTATTCTCGTTTTCTTGGTCTCATTTGATTGAATGAAATAAATATTACAGAAATAGAGATGATTTTGAAGGGTTTATGGAATAAAATTACCTTGAATTTAAGCTGAAAGTAGCGGAAATATTCGATTTTTGCTGATGTTCAAGAGTAAACAAATCACATCACGCATCCAATACACATCAAGTGGTGGGTCTAATATGCTTTCACAAATGTGCTGATATTTATATAATTTTTACAATAATACAGTAGTCTGCATAACAGTAAATCTTCTATTTTTTTGTGTGAATAAAAATTCAAAATGGAAAGCAAGCGTAATATAAGTGGGGCCTGTGACATGACTAGTGAACAGAGAAAATGTTAGTGTATTTTAGTGTTAGGAATGTTTGCATTGTTAATTCTGGATCCTATTTTGAAACTGGCCTTCCTTGAATTGTGTATGAAATTGGCCAAATTACCAATTTCTGATCACTTTATTGGGTACTTGAAATCGGAAATGGTGGTTTCTTGTACTCAATCAATAGAACAAAAGGAGGTTTAACGAAATAGCTACGAGTTTGGTCGACTGGAACAATGGAATTGGCCAAAAATAGGCTCAAAGTGGGTGAAATCCGATGCGTAAATATCGCCAATACTGCTAAATTCACGAGCATAATTCCTTAACTTTTCCATCAAATTTTGTACTTTTGGTTTCATTACCATCCATAGTGAAAGGGTTAAAAAAAAGGAACATGCATTCACCTTCACTTTCTAAAAAAGAACAGACCAGTACTTAGGTGAACCATCAGCCTGTTGCCTCCCTTTCTCCACATAATAACTTTCTAACAATTCAGTACTGTCTATTCGAACATTCTCAACACTGCGGCTATCTCCCATCTTTCACTGCCACTCACTCAATCACTATCATAACAGAGGCACACTGACATTACAGTTCAGATGAGTCTCCAAACCACAACATCCCCCTCCTCCAGAGTGCAGACACCACCTCTAGGACTCAAGTCTGGCTAACTGGTTTCCTTGAATTCCTTCATAAATGTTACTATGTTCACACTCCAATAGAACATTAAATTATAAAACCCATTTACCTCCACTTACTTCTAATACAGCAATACCTTTCATAGTACAAGTTAAAACGTGTCAAAAAAATACTGTACAGTAGGGCCCCACTTATACGGCAGGTTAGGTTCCAGGCTAGTGCCTTAAAGCAGACATCGCCGAAAAGCAGAACGCCATTTTTTCCACTTCTAAATGCATATAAATGCCAGACAACAAGCTTACATTAACTTATATTAAGTTAGCAATAACACTAGGCATTAAAAACACAATAAAAAGTAAGATACACACAGAGTACACTTATTACTTACCTTAAAGTATTAACATTGGCTTAAAAATAGTCTGTGAACCAATTTATGAAAAGATCAGTAGTCATCCAAGCTTTTGAATTGGATTTATAATAAACAGGGAGGCTACCTTTTGCATAGTTCTTTAGGGCCCTAGGATTCTCTGAGTGATAAATTATCATAGGTTTTAACTTGCAATCCCCAGCAGCACTAGCTCCTAGCAAGAGTGTTAGTTGAAGACTCAGATGAGTCAAAGGGATGTTAGGAAGCATTTCTTCAGCCATAGAGTAGTCAGGAAGTGTAATAGTCTGGCAAGTGATGTAGTGGAGGCAGGAACCATACATAGCTTTAAGACGAGGTATGATAAAGATCATGGAGCAGGGAGAGAGAGAGGACCTAGTAGCGGTCAGTGAAGAGGCGGGGCCAGGAGCTAAGTCTCGACCCCTGCAACCACAATTAGGTGAGTACACTCTTGGGTTATCCTGGGTTCTCTACACATATGCTTCTATATGTAACTGTATTTGATGGCTATCTCAGCGATCAACATATACCTTGTTAGTAAGTTCATTCAGGTATACACATATACAGTTACATAGATTATCATACATAGCAAATATGCATAGACAACCCAGGATAACCCAAAAGTCAGTTCACTGAGTTTAATCATTTCTAACTTGGCACTTAAAGTAAGAGGCTTACAACTCCTCTTTTTATCACAACTAAGCTTAGACGCCATAGTCAATGAGAGCCAACTAGTAAACGAGAGAGAACGAGATACGGAGTTTAGACAAGGTAAAAACAAACTGAACAAGTAGTGGGCATCACTCGGTCAGGCGAAATGAATGCGATTAATACGTGTCCACTTTTAGTTCATTCACATACGTTTGTAAGAGTTTGTGAGACTTTACCTCAAAATATTTTTTTTTATTATAATAATAATTACCTCACAATACAAATACTCTTACATTGTGTACAAGTTAGTACAAAATAAACAAACAGCAACACTCCCATTCTCATGCAACACACTATTTTTAGAGTTAATGATAGTATTACCATTATTATTATCATAATAAAAAGAAGTGGTAAACCCACAAGGGTCGTGAATAACTATATATAGAGTGAAGGCATATGAAAGGAATATTTTTCTACAGTTATCCCTCAGTGTTTGACTAGAGAAAACGTAATTCTTCCGACTTCTACAAAGTCGTTTTGGGAAACAAATATCATATTTGTCAATTTTTATTCTGTGGGTGTATGTATCATGTTTATATGCTATGTAATGCGTTTTTTTAAATTATTTTGAAGAAAATATCATAGATGAATTAATGAAAATGTCTATATTAACGTAAAATAAGACATTTAATGTGCCCAAGAGTGATTATTATTAATATTACGTAATGTTTTCCTCCGCTCGGAAACCATAGCATATAAACAGCATGTTTATATGCTATGTAACATGTTTCTTATATAATTTTGAAGAAAAATCATAGAAGAATTAATGAAAATGTCTATATTAACGTAAAATAAGACATTTAAGTGCGCAAGAGTGATTATTATTAGTATTACGTAATGTTTTCCTCCGCCCGGCAACCACACAACATAGATATAAACAGCATGTTTATATGCTATGTAACGTGTTTTCATATAATTTTGAAGAATATATCATAGATTGATTAATGAAAATGTCTATATTGACGTAAAATTGGACATTTAATGTGCCCAAGAGTGATGATTACATAATAGAGAGATGTGCTCACGGAAAATGTAAACAAACCGGGTGGGCGCGCCGTATCTGAAAGACGCCGCTGTATACAAAAGTTTTGGTCATAATTTGAACTCCGGATGAATGGAACGCCGAAAGACGAAACGCCGAAAAGCGGGCCCTACTGTACTATGTAATACAGTACTGATCAAGGAATTATTATAATGTGTTTTAATGTAATGCATTCAAACAATACTACAATTAAATGTGTCTGATCACAAAAATATTTAGTCTTTTGTGTAGTATATATATCAATACACATGAAACTCTTGTACACATTTGCCAATAAAGAAATTACAGAAGAAAAAAATAAAAAATAGTAGAAGAAAAAGATAATTTTTATTTTGAAAATAGTTGAACAATGTAGTTTGGGCAGTTTTTTTTTCTTTTATCAGTAATGCCTAACTCTAATGCCTCATTCGGTGTTTGGATCCACGTCATTACCAAGTCATGCACTCATGGCCCAGACTCGTGGAACACTGTGCTCATTAAGAACTGCACGAAACCCTCTCATGGGCCCTAAGTATGCTATGGAGAAGGAGCATAGACACAAGTAAGATTCCACAGTCACTAAAAACAACGGATATAGTCCCACTCCATAAAGGTGGCAGCAAAGCAATAGCTAAGAACTATAGACCAATAGCTTTAACATCCTACATCATAAAAATCTTTGAAAGAGTTCTAAGAATAATGATTGCAAACCACTTGGACTCCCAACAATTGCACAATCCAGGATAACATGGGTTCAGAGCAGTTCGCTCCTGCCTCTTGCAACTATTGGACCACAATGATATGGTCTTGGATGCACTGGAAAACAAACAATGCAGATGTAATATACACAAATTTTGCAAAAGCCTTTGACAAGTACGATCATGGTGTAATAGCACACAAAATGCATGTTAAAGGGATAACTGGCAAAGTAGGCAGATGGATCTTCAATTTCTAACCAATTGAACACAAATAGTAGTGGTAAACAGAGTTAAATCAGAAGCTGCCATAGTGAAGAACTCTGTTCCACAAGGTACAGTACTTGCCCCTATCCTGTTTCTCATCCTCATATCAGACATAGACAGAGATGTAAACCATAGCACCGTATCATCCTTTGCAGATACTAGGATCTGCATGAGAGTGTCATCCATTGAGGACACTGTAAATCCCCAAGATTTAAACCAAATTTTCCAATGAGCAACAGAACAATATGATGTTCAATGAAGACAAATTCCAACTACAGTGGTATCCAGAGTTTTAGACATAATTCGTTTCAGAAGGCTGTTCGAGTGCCGTTACCGAACGAACTTGTTCCCATAAGGAATAATGCAAATTAGATTAGTCCATTTCAGACCCCAAAAATACACTAACAAAAGGACTTACAATAATACACTTACATAATTGTTCGAGTTGGGAGCTGTACGAAACTCGGGGTACCACTGTACTCTGTTATGGAAAACTGGAGGAAAAAAAAGCTAGAACTGAGTATACTACAAACTCTAATCATACAATAGAGTGGAAAAGTAATGTGAAGGACCTGGGAGTGGTAATGTCTGAGGATCTCACCTTCAAGGATTACAACAGTGCCACTATCACATATGTGAGGAAACTGATAGGATGGATGATGAGAACATTCAAGACAAGAGATGCCAAGCCAATGATGATCCTTTTAAATCACTTCTCTCTAGGCTGGAATACTGCTGTACATTAACATCTCCATTCAAGACAGGTGAAATTGCAGATCTAGAAAACCTTTACTGCACATATAAGTTCCATCAAACACTAACTACTTGGAAGCACTTGACTTGTACTCACTGGAGCGCAGGTGGAGAGAGATACAGTCAACCCTCTGTTTTCGTGTTTAATCCGCTCCTGAGGGATCGACTAAACTGAAATTGACGAAAATTTAAACCATTTTCCCCCTAAGAAATAATGTAAATTCAATTAATCCGCTCCAGAAACCCAGAAGTTTGAAAAAAAATTGGGGGGGCCTTTAAGATAGATTTACATGCACAAATGAATGAACTCAATGTGACACTTACCTTTATTGAAGACTGATGTTGCTGGATGGAAGAGGGAGGAAGGAGAGGAAGAGACCTAATTTATGGAAGGGAATCCCTCCATAAGGACTAGGTACCAAGTACTCATCTGATGTCACTTCCCTTCTTTGTCTTTTACTGCCACTAGGACCAGCTTCAGAGTCACTGCACACCTGTGGCACTAAATATCTGTCCAGAGAGCTCTGTATCTGGTGTCTCTTCAACCCTTTCAGGATCCGTGCGTAGTTCTATGGCTTTGAGTTCAGGGTCCAAACAGTAGTTCTACGTCATGAGCTCAGCTCACTCAGATAAGCTGTGAGCGGAAATTTGGGCCTGGATATGAGAGAATACATCTATGTGGTAAGTGTGCACACATAAAACAAATCCTGCAGCACACAATGCATAATGAGAGAAAAACAAACCGTAATTTTTGATTACAAAGCGACTTTGCAGTGTTTTTTGTATACTTTTTATAGATATATTTGTGATTTCTTTATCTCATTTGATAGAATGGAAGATATATTACAGATATAGAGATGATTTTCATTAGTTTTAGTATTGGAAATTGCTTGAAACTGAGCTCAAAGTAGCGGAAATGCTAAATTTTGCCAATGTTCAAGAGTAAACAAATGACCTCACACGTCTAATACGCGCCAGCTGGTGGGTCTAATA
>WNWK01056125.1:0-11087 GCA_009830355.1 Cherax destructor
GGAAGGCGGGGTAGGGGTCGGCCTAGGAAAGGTTGGAGGGAGGGGGTAAAAGAGGTTTTGTGTGCAAGGGGCTTGGATTTCCAGCAAGCATGCGTGTGCGTATTTGATAGGAGTGAATGGAGACAAATGGTTTTTAATACTTGACGTGCTGTTGGAGTGTGAGTAAAGTAACATTTATGAAGGGATTCTGGGAAACCGGCAGGCCGGACTTGAGTCCTAGAGATGGGAAGTACAGTGTCTGCACTCTGAAGGAGGGGTGTTAATGTTGCAGTTTTATAACTGTAGTGTAAAGCACCCCTCTGGCAAGACAGTGATGGAGTGAATGATGACGAAAGTTTTTCTTTTTCGGGCCACCCTGCCTTGGTGGGAATCGGCCGATGTGTTAATAAAAAATATAAAAAAATAATAATTATATATGCAATATGTAATGTAAATTATTATAAGAATACGTACGTACTAATAAATAATACGTAATTATAATAATAATAATAATACTATAAGTGAGTTTCAGATCGCCACCATAAGATGGCAGTGTGTATCAAAACATTGCTGCTCAGCGAGGCAGAGGCCGCTGCCTCTGCTCACATACGTAATATTTCATTCATTCTAGTGTATATATCATGTTTCTATGTTATTAATAATGTTTATTAAGTCATATTAGGTGAATTGTGATAGATAAATAAGCCGTAGAGTTGATATTAGGGAAATTATTGAAGTATTTTGTAGTGCCTGGAATTCCATTGGAACAGATTAATTCCATTTCAATTAATTTAAATGAGGAAAATTGACTCTGCAAACGAGCAAATCCAGGATTAAAAGAGTTTAATCCTGGAACGGAAAAACTCGTTAGTGGAGGTTCCACTGTATTTTTGGGTGAAACGGATTAATTGTATTTACATTACAGTGGACCCTCGGTTAGCGATGGTGTCGGATACCAATAAAATCAGTTAGCGATACATTTTTACATCAAAATATTGACTCCGTTTACGATGATCGTCCCAGACGCGTACGCGTGGCCCAGCTGTGCGGGCACTCCAGGGAGAGTCAGTGTGCTATTGTTTACAAGCTAGAGCAACCACCACCCACTCCACCTACGCATTCATACCAGTATATTGTCATTATTCCACAGTTTTTAGTGCTTGCAACTGCTAAATAAGCTACCATGGGTCCAAAGAAAGCTCCTAGTGCCAGCCCTGTGGTAAAGAGGCTCAGAAATACAGTAGAACTGAAGGAGATAATAAAAAAATATGGAAGTGGAGTGCATATCACTGAGCTGGCCAGGCTGTATGGTAAAGCCTATCCTACCATCGCATTCATAGCATTCATGCAGGGAGTGTAGCATTCATGCAGGAGTGTAGCATTCATGCAGGAGTGTAGCAGGTTCATGCAGGGAGTGTAGCAGGCATGCAGGAGTGTAGCAGGCATGCAGGATTTAGTAAGGGGCATTCATGCAGGGAGTGTAGCATTCATGCAGGGAGTGTAGCATTCATGCAGGGAGTGTAGCATCATGCAGGGAGTGTAGCAGGCATGCAGGGAGTGTAGCAGGCATGCAGGAGTGTAGCAGGCATGCAGGGAGTGTAGCAGGCATGCAGGAGTGTAGCAGGCATGCAGGGAGTGTAGCAGGCATGCAGGAGTGTAGCAGGCATGCAGGAGTGTAGCAGGCATGCAGGGAGTATAGCAGGCATGCAGGGAGTGTAGCAGGCATGCAGGGAGTGTGCAGGCATGCAGGGAGTGTAGCAGGCATGCAGGGAGTGTAGCAGGCATGCAGGCACCTGCAGTGTTAATGGAAGGATTCCCCTTCCAAACACTAGCATACTACTCCATCCTTTCCCCTCCTCCCGTCTTCCACACATCAACAACTCTTCAATAAATGTAAGTGACATGTTATTGTATTATATTACATGTATTTCTTTATTTCTCATAAACTTGTGTGTAAATGCATGTCTTATGTTGTAAAAAAATATTTTATTTTACTACTTTTGGAAGTCTGGAACGGATTAATTTTATTTCCATTATTTCTTATGGGGAAAATAGAATCGGATAACGATATTTTTGGTTACAGATAAGCCCTCTGGGACGGATTAATATCGCTAACCGGGGGTCCACTGTATTTCTTTTGGGAAATATTGCTTCGACTTTCGGCCACTTTGAGTTTAGGCCTAGCTCTTGGAACGGATTATGGCTGTATTATTATAATTATTATTATAGTAAGTTTATTCAGGTATACACAAATACATTTACATTGATTATCATACATAGCAGCATATGTGTAGAGAACCTAGGATAACCCAAAAAAGTCAGACAGTAAAGTTTATTGTGACATGATACAAAGATGTACAATGGGTTATGAAATTACAAGAGATGTACATGCCAAAAGCCCCTAATATGCAGAGCATTGTGGGCAGACTTTAAATTAACTTAAAACTAAATGGCAAGAATTATAGAAAACAATTTACAATACGTATAAGTATAGTTGAGTATTTAAGCTATGAAATTTAAACATAATTTGAACATAATATTTTGAAACATAATAGTTTTATAATTTTGGATCATTACAGTTTTATATGGGTACATGATAATGGATTACTTCATTTAGTAATGCTGTAGGAACAAAGTTAGAATATGTTGTATTAATTATAACAGGTTTCAACATTTGTACTAGATTATGTTTGAGCAATTATTTTTCTTTGAACAATTATATAAGGGGTTTTGAGGCTAGGGGAGTAACACAGTAAATAATGTTATTTTGAGGCACTGGAAAGTGATTTATTAATGTTGTAGGTAATGTAAAGTAGAAGGTATTTAGTTTTGGGTGAGTAGGTGGTTTTTTTAGCACAGTTTTGAATTGATGTACAGACTGGGTTTCTTTGGTAATCATAGGTAATAAATTCCAAATTTTTGGGCCATTAATGTGCATTGTGTTTTTGCATAGTGTGAGGTGGACTCGGGGAACATCGAAGAGTGATCTGTGCCTTGTTTTATGTTCATGTGTCCTGTTAAGGTTGGTTAGGAGAATTTTGAGTTGTGGTTTAATATTTGAGTTTAGTGTTCTATGTATGTAATAGGCACTGTAAAAAGTATGGATGTCCTGTATGGTGAGTAAGTTTAGACTTTTGAATATTGGTGGAGTATGCTGTCTGGAGTAGGAATTTGTTATCATTTGGAGGTGATTTATTGTTGTTGAGCCCCATGCACAGATACCATAGGTGAGATACGGGTAAAAGAGTGAGTGATACAGGGAAAGGAGAGCTGGTTGTGGAACATAGTACCTTATCTTAGATAGTATTCCTATGTTCTTGGAGACTTTCTTGGAGATTTGTTGTATATGTGTCTGAAATTTGAGGCCACTGTCAAGGTGGATTCCTAAGAATTTTCCCTCTGAGTTTTGTGACAAGTGATCCATCTATCATTATGTTAAGTGGAACATTTGTAGCTCTGTTCCCAAACTGAATGAAATAGGTTTTGTCAACATTGAGAGTAAGCTTGTTAGTCATCATCCAGGTAGATATTTTCTGTAATTCAGCATTTACAGTGTTGGCTAGTGTGACTGGGCATGGGTGAGAGAAGACGTATGTAGTGTTATCTGCAAATAGTATGGGTTTGAGTAGTTGAGATGC
This sequence comes from Cherax destructor, assembly GCA_009830355.1. Classification (NCBI taxonomy): domain Eukaryota; kingdom Metazoa; phylum Arthropoda; class Malacostraca; order Decapoda; family Parastacidae; genus Cherax; species Cherax destructor. The sequence continues at coordinate 3,618 of WNWK01056125.1, forward strand.
ATTTGGTAGGTCGTTTATGTAAATGAGTAAGAGAAGTAGGCCAAGAACACTTCCCTGTGGGACACCAACTGTAATTGTTTGTGTGGAAGAGTTAGCTCCATTTGTGGACACATAGTGGCTTCTGTCGCTAAGGTATGACTTTAGGTAGGTGAGGGAGTGCCCTCTTATACCATAGTGTGATAATTTTAAGTGTAATAGATCATGGGCAACTTTATCAAAAGCTTTACGTAAATCAATGAAGATTCCCAGTGGGATTTCTTATTTTTCAAGAGCAGTGTATATTATTTCTAGCATGTGTATGATAGCATCATTTGTGTTTTTATTAGGCCTGAAACCAAACTGACAGGGGTTGAGTATATTGTGGGAGATGAGGTAGGAATAGATTTGCCTATGAATGAACTTTTCAAAGATTTTGGAGAGAAGGGGTAAGTTAGATATTGGCCTATAGTTATTCAGGTCTGTTTGATCTCCTCCTTTATGTATGGGGGTAACCCTTGCTATTTTGAGTATTGATGGGAAGGTGGAGGATTCAATAGATTTGTTAAAGAGTATTGCAATAATTGGTGATAGTACTTGAGAAGCTTTTTTGTATATATAAGGTGGTAAGTTATTTAGATCTCCTGCCTTGTTTTTTAATGTGTTAATAACAAGCGAGACTTCTGTTCGCTTGGTTGGAGCTAAGAATAGTGTATTCAGGTAGGTGCCAGTGAGGTAGTCGTTAGGTGGAGTTTACCTGGAGTTTACCTGGAGAGAATTCCAGGGGTCAACGCCCCTGCGACCCGGTCTGTGACCAGTGTTTGAACTTGTGACTTGTTTCCATTGGGGTATTACATATTATTATACTATTACAGTAATATTAAACGTATTATTATATTATTATCATTATATTATACGTATTATTATTACAGCCTCTCCTTACTTAGTGACGTGCTTGTTTACTGATGACTCAGACTTACGATGGGCTCTCTGACCAGTATGCATACATAAATAATGTATATTAGAGCTGATTTCCTCTATTCTGTTTATTACAATATACAGTACACTACTGTATTAACATTTAAAAATATACTAAAAATGTTATAAATGGTGCCAAGGTGACATTAAAACAATATCAAAGATGGTTGACACAAATCCACTACCATTATACACCTATCATCCGACTTACGACCACTCGACTTGCGACCATGTTTTCTATGCAAATGTTCTGGGAAATAAACAACTGTTTGTGCTATACACAGTGTTTCTCCTAAACCTTACAGTGTAAAATACAATACTAACAGCATAAAAACTAAAGTAAAAAATGAAATACCAAAATAAAACAATAAAATAAAATCATTACATAATGTTATGCTGATATTCAGTAGCAAGGTTCGACTTACATCCATTTTGACTTACGACCGGTTAGTCAGAACCAAGCTCGGTTGTAAATCGGATGGTACCTGTAGTATGCTCCTTGCTTAGCGACGAATTCGTTTACCAAAGTGGTCTTATTGAACTCCATCATTAAGTGAGGAGAGGCTGTATTATTATTATAAATTAGTACGTACGTACTAATTGGACAGTGACGTCATTTGTTTACTCTTGAACATCGGCAAAAATCAAACATTTCTGCTACTTTGAGCTCAATTTTAAGGTAGTTTTCTTTGTGAAACCAATTAAAATCATATCTATTTCTGTAATATATCTTCTATTCTATCAAAGAGACCAAACAAACGAGAATACAACCATAAAAACCATATAAAAATATACCGCTAAGGGTCAGCTAATGGCTGAGAAGTGAACTCCGTTATTTATGGTCCAATTTCGGTTTATGTTAAGAAGCATCTTTCCATCATACATTGCCCGTTTCAATAAGATAGTCCAACAAACAAATGAGATCCAATTCCCTAGAGCAAGAGCCCCTCAACAGCATCAAGGAACCTCCCTTGAGGCCCGCTCGCATCTGGATGCAAAAAATCTGCCAATTGACTGCTCGTATCTGGAAAAACTTGTACGCAGATGCACTCGTTAGTAGAGGTTCCACTGTACTTAACAGAAGGCTCCTGGCTATGCAGACCATTTTGGACAGCCTAAGTTAACCTTGTCTCCCAGGATGTGATCTCAACAGTCCGCCAACACCCAGTCTACTTACTGCTAGGTGAACAGGATGCTCATGGCTTAGTTGGTAGCATCCTCAGCTCACAGCAGTAAGTAGGTACCTAGGTGTTTGTCAACCATTGTGGGGTCACATCCTGGGGGACAGGATTAACCTTAGTTGCTTGAACTGCTCTTCATAACCAGGGGCTTACTACAGAGTAGTATAACAATGATGTTATCAAGGTCTCTAGCAGTTGTTTCATGACTCTCTGGTGTGGAGGATCCATCCTGGACCCTCAGTGTCAGAGTTCAGTATATACTACTAACCAAGCCACACACTACTAACAAGTAAGTATATTTAGCAACAGGTACACACAACTACAATCATCACACATAGTTTAACAAATGTGTAAATTACCTAGAAAAGTCAAAGTGATTTAAAGCCTAGTAGGAATTAATAAGATAAGATTTTTTCAGATTTTTAACCCAAAGGGTCAGCCACCCATGGTAGGGAGGGTTAACCACCCAGGATAACCCAGGGTAGGGAGGGTTATCCACCCAAGATAACCCAGGGTAGGGAGGGTTATCCACCCAAGATAACCCAGGGTAGGGAGGGTTATCCACCCAGGATAACCCAGGGTAGGGAGGGTTATCCACCCAGGATAACCCAGGGTAGGGAGGGTTATCCACCCAGGATAACATAAGAAAAAAGGAACATTGCAGCAGGCCTAATGACCCATGCAAGGCAGGTCCATCATTCCCCTGCTTAGACCTGACCACCTGGAGTTAACCCTTTCAAGGTAAACTACAGGTATTCAGGTCACTTCCACTTAAGGAATTAGTATGGCATCTGACCTAGTAGCAAAAGCTAGTCAGGTCCAACTCACACTCACCCACACCCACTCATGTATTTATCTATTTTTAAAACTACACATCGTCTTCGCATCTATGATGGTACTCGGGAGTTTGTTCCACTCATCCACAACTCTATTACCAAACCAGTGCTTTCCTATATCCTTCCTGAATCTGAACTTTTCCAACTTGAAACCATTGCTGCGAGTCCTGTCTTGGCTGGATATTTTCACCAAGCTATTTATTTTTTTTATTTTTTATTAACACATCGGCCGATTCCCACCAAGGCAGGGTGGCCCGAAAAAGAAAAACTTTCATCATCATTCACTCCATCACTGTCTTGCCAGAGGGGTGCTTTACACTACAGTTATAAAACTGCAACATTAACACTCCTCCTTCAGAGTGCTGGCACTGTACTTCCCATCTCCAGAACTCAAGTCCGGCCTGCCGGTTTCCCTGAATCCCTTCATAAATGTTACTTTGCTCACACTCCAACAGCACGTCAAGTATTAAAAACCATATGCCTCCATTCACTCCTATCAAATACGCTCACACATGCTTGCTGGAAGTCCAAGCCCCTCGCACACAAAACTTCCTTTACCCCCTCCCTCCACCCTTTCCTAGGCTGACCCCTACCCCGCCTTCCCTCCACTACAGATTTATACACTCTCGAAGTCACTCTGTCTCGTTCCATTCTCTCTACATGTCCAAACCACCTCAACAACCCCTCCTCAGCTCTCTGGACAATCGTTTTGGTAATCCCGCACCTCCTCCTAATTCTCTGCATTATATTCACACCACACATTGACCTCAGACATGACATTTCCACTGCCTCCAGCCTTCTCCTCGTTGCAACATTCATCACCCATGCTTCACACCCATATAAGAGCGTTGGTATAACTATACTCTCATACATTCCCCTCTTTACTTCCATGGACAAGGTTCTTTGTCTCCACAGACTCCGAAGTGCTCCACTCACCCTTTTCCCCTCATCAATTCTATGATTCACCTCATCCTTCATAGACCCATCCGCCGACATGTCCACTCCCAAATATCTGAATACATTCACCTCCTCCATACTCTCTCCCGCCAATCTGATATCCAATCTTTCGTCACCTATTCTTTTTGTTATCCTCATCACCTTACTCTTTCCTATATTCACTTTCAATTATCTTCTTTTACACACCCTACCAAATTCATCCACCAACCTCTGCAACTTCTCTTCAGAATCTCCCAAAAGCACAGTGTCATCAGCAAAAAGCAACTGTGACAACTCCCACTTTGTATTTGCTTCTTTATCTTTTAGCCCAACACCTCTTGCCAAGACCCTCGCATTCACTTCTCTTACAACCCCATCTATAAATATATTGAACAACCACGGTGACATCACACATCCTTGTCTAAGGCCCACTTTTACTGGGAAATAGTCCCCTTCCCTCCTACACACTCTAACCTGAGCCTCACTATCCTCATAAAAACTCTTTACTGCTTTCAGTAACCTTCCTCCTATTCCATACACCTGCAACATCTGCCACATTGCCCCCCTATCTACCCTATCATACGCCTTTTCCAAATCCATAAATGCCACAAAAACATCTTTACCCTTATCCAAATACTGTTCACCTATATGTTTCACTGTAAACACTTGGTCTACACACCCCTACCTTTCCTAAAGCACCCTTGTTCATCTGCTATTCTACTTTCTGTCTTACTCTTAATTCTTTCAATAATAACTCTACCATACACTTTACCAGGTACACTCAACAGACTTATTCCCCTATAATTTTTGCACTCTCTTTTGTCCCCTTTGCCTTTATACAAAGGAACAATACACGCTCTCTGCCAATCCCTAGGTACCTTACCCTCTTCCATACATTTATTAAATAATAGCACCAACCACTCCAAAACTATATCCCCCCCTGCTTTTAACATTTCTATCTTTATCCCATCAATCCCAGCTGCCTTACCCCTTTCATTCTACCCACTGCCTCACGAACTTCCCTACACTCACAACTGGCTCTTCCACACTCCTACAAGATGTTATTCCTCCTTGCCCTACACACGAAATCACAGCTTCCCTGTCTTCATCAACATTTAACAACTCCTCAAAATATTCTCTCCATCTTCCCGATACCTCTAACTCTCCATTTAATAACTCTCCTCTCCTATTTTTAACTGTCAAATCCATTTGTCCTCAACTTATTAATCTCATTCCAAAACTTTTTCTTATTTTCAACAAAATTTGCTGATAACATCTCACCCACTCTCTCATCTGCTCTCTTTTTACATTGCTTCACCACTCTTTTAACCTCTCTTTTTCTCTCCATATACTCTTCCCTCCTTGCATCACTTCTACTTTGTAAAAACCTCTCATATGCTAACTTTTTCTCCCTTACTACTCTCTTTACATCATCATTCCACCAATCGCTCCTCTTCCCTCCCGCACCCACTCGCCTGTAACCACAAACTTCTGCTGAACACTCTAACACTACATTTTTAAATCTATCCCATACATTTTCAACCCCATTGCCTACACTCTCACTAGACCATCTATCCTCCAATAGTTGTTTATATCTTACCCAAACTGCCTCCTCTTTTAGTTTATAAACCTTCACTCTCTCTTACTTACTGATTCTATTTTCCTTGTATCCCATCTACCTTTTACTCCCACTGTAGCTATAACTAAAAAGTGATCTGATATATCTGTGGCCCCTCTATAAACATGTACATCCTGAAGTCTACTCAACAGTCTTTTATCTACCAATACATAGTCCAACAAACTACTATCATTACGCCCTACATCATATCTTGTATACTTATTTATCCTCTTTTTCTTAAAATATGTATTACCTATAACTAAACCCCTTTCTATACAAAGTTCAATCAAAGGGCTCCCATTATCATTTACACCTGGCACCCCAAACTTACCTACTACACCCTCTCTGCATGTTTCTCCCACTTTACCATTTAGGTCCCCTACCACAATTACTCTCTCATTTGGTTCAAAAGTTCCTATACATTCGCTTAACATCTCCCAAAATCTCTCTCTCTCCTCTACACTCCTCTCTTCTCCAGGTGCATACACGCTTATTATGACCCACTTTTCGCATCCGACCCTTATTTTAATCCACATAATCCTTGAATTTACACATTCATATTCCCTCTTTTCCTTCCATAACTGATCCTTCAACATTATTGCTACCCCTTCCTTAGCTCTAACTCTCTCAGATACTGCTGACTTAATCCCATTTATTTCTCCCCACTGAAACTCGCCTACCCCCTTCAGCTTTGTTTCGCTTAGGGCCAGGACATCCAACTTCTTTTCATTCATAACATTGGCAATCATCTCTTTCTTATCATCCGCACTACATCCACGCACATTCAGACAACCCAGTTTTATAAAGTTTTTCTTCTTCTCGTTTTTAGTAGATTTGTACAGGAGAAGGGGTTACTAGCCCATTGCTCCCGGCATCTTAGTCGCCTCATACGACACGCATTGCTTACAGAGGAAAGATTCTTTTTCCACTTCCCCATGGACAATAGAGAAAATAAAAAGAACAAGAGCTATTAAGAAAAAGAAGAAAAACCTAGATGTGTGTATGTATATATATGCATGTGTATGCCAGTGTAGTGTGACCTAAAGTGTAAGTAGAAGTAGCTAGATATACCTGTTATCCAACGTGTTTATGAGACAGAAAAAAGACACCAGCAATCCTACCATCATGTAAAACAGTTTCAGGTTTCTGTTTCACAGTCACCTGGCAGGACGGTAGTACCTCCCTGGGTGGTTGCTGTCTACCAACCTACTACCTACTACCTACTACATCCCCTTTATTTATTCCTGTTTTCCATTTATACACCTCAATCATATCTCCCCTAATTCTACGCCTTTTTAGAGAGTGCAGATTCAGGGCCCTTAGTCTATCTTCATAGGGAAGATTTCTGATACATGGGATCAACTTTGTCATCCTCCTCTGTATGCTTTCCAGTGCATTTATATCCATTCTGTAATACGGTGACCAGAACTGTGCAGCATAATCTAAATGAGGTCAGTGGTCACGTGTGGTCATACCTGTCCTAAGCTGTCTGGGAATTAGCATGGGGTGTTACCGAGCACATGGCTAGCTGCAGTGTTTTAGAATTTCAGGTTAAAGTGCTGAAGAAGGAGGTTCTACTTCTTCAGGAGGAAAATAGGAGGCTGAAGCTTCGCCTAGGAGGGTTTGGGAGTGAGTGAGAGATGGTTGGTGCTGGTGAGGAGGAAATGGTTACCAACAGAGAGAGTGGCAGCCGCTTTAAGTGGCAAGTGGTTCACAATTCAGGAAGAAGGAAGATAAGGAAGATTAATAGAGATGATGTGAAGGTAGGAAATCGATTCTCTGTTCTCCAGGACGAGTGTACTTCAGTGGTTAGTGAGGCTAAAGGTACCACTGACTTCCCTGCTAATCAAGGTAAGAATATTCTGATTGTGGGAGACTCTCAGGTAAGATATATGGACTGTGCTTTTTGTAACAGAGATAGGAAGGTCAGACAGAGGGTGTGCCT